>JXSR01S072946.1:34161-51628 GCA_000969725.1 Ophiothrix spiculata
AATGCAACGACGCGTCTTATGCTGCGCTCGCGGACTGTGCAAGCGTTCTTAATTTAAAATTACGGCCGCGTCTGATGTTGCGTCTTACCAAAAAAGGTAACCATGCAATGTACCAAACTTTTAATAATATCCAGCATTTATATGCGCGCTATTCACCGCAGTATGATAGCGCTTGACATTATTACGCTGTTATTAGAAAATCGGCACAATCATTTCACCTCAACTAGATCGCAATCTTAAGACGCCGAACTATCAGAATTTAGGTTGTAATACTCCCCTAATAGCTCCCCAATGCGCTTGGGTCGACGAAGCAATCGAGATTTAATGTCTTGCTCAAGGTCATTACCCGTTGGCCATAGCGGGGCTCGAACTCGCGTCCTCACGATTCGGAGTCCTGCACCATTCCATTAGACCACACGAGCTCCACACGACCAAATGATTAATGGCACGTGACCCGAGATGCGCCAATCAAGTGACACGGATTTATTTAGCTGTTATTTATAAACCGGTGTAATGAGACTGAGTGTCCCCTTAACCAGGAGTCCGGGTCTAATTGAACTACGCGGAATAAGTTGCAATCGATGATTTATTGATCGCACATGTACAAGTATGTTCTACACAATTTAATAGTAGCTATGACATTTCAGTCACACGGACGCTGTATTTCATTACACCGTGATTATACCTTTGACTTGACAATATTGCTTTAGCCACATCCTCGTGCTTGTTTTCTATTGCAATGTCAAGAGGGTGCTTGCCGTATTTGTTTTCAGAGGTAACATCGGCGCCGCATCCTAGCAATATAGAAACTGGTTCACTGTGACCAACTTGAGCACATATATGAAGAGGTGAATTCTGAAAAAGATGCAAAATGTCGAAACACCATTAAATTATTAGATATTATGTTAAATTATAGATACTGGGCGCCAAAAAAGTCCCTTCACCACTTTGAATCAGAAATATTAAACCTAAAAACTAAAAATCCCAATTGCAAAAACTAAATATGTGTTTGAAACTAACCGCTTTGACATTTGCTTTTGACACCGAACAAAACCACATTGGTCATTTTAAATACTCATAATATCAGCATGATATTTTGAATAGATTATTTGCAAAACCATACGGTCTTGGTATTCCAGGCTTAAGAAGATTCATATTGTGACAAATAAAGGGTAACGGCAGTCGACGTTGAGCTTACGTCCATAATTTGAGGCAGCCTAAAATATTTACTATGACTATTTCACCATTTGACAGTCCGAGCAACGAACCTGATCTGGTTCGCGAACCAGATCTGGTTTGTTGCCCGGACTGTTTGATACACTCTTAATCTAGCCATTAACCAAAGCAGATGTCATGCAAACCAGGCCCGTTGCCAGGATTTTTTAAAGGGGTGCGGATTTTCAAAAAATGGACCTTTTGGAGGAAAAATATTCGTTTCGACCTTAACTTAAACTAATTTTAGTTGCTTGACAAAGTGAAAAAAAAGGTTTTCAGTATTTTTCCAAGCATTTTGTGTAGTATTTTATTAAGAAACGACCTAAATTTACGTGTTTTGGTGCTTTAGGTGTTCTTTTGGTGGACATTTAGGGAATATTTGAGGACCTTTTTTGTACATTGTCAAATTTGGAGGGGTGGGGTGGTGGTGGTGCGACGCCCCCACCGCACCCCTGATGTAAACCTACTCTGTCAATATCCAATGCATTGACCTTGATGTTGTTGTCAATCAGGTGAGAGATGACGTCATTGTGGTTGTTTTCTACTGCCAAGAATAATGCCGATCGCCTATCAACATTCCTGTTGAAGAAGAGGTAAGTCTATTTGTAAACTGAATGAATATCTTTATTTATACCAGTCAAATGTGCATACTGATAATCAAGCACATAAACACTTAAGAGCATGAGGGAGCGTGGTCAAACGATTAGAGCGCGGGACTCATATTACACAAGTCTCGATGCAAATCTCCTTATTTTCTTAGGCAAAACTCTTCACTCTAGACGCTAAATGTGCTCAGAAATCACGTCAGTCCCCTGTGCGAATGCTCCACTTTAGAAGACTCACTATTAATTGCCCAAAGATAAGGTTCATGTACGGAGATGTTACCAATGACATACCACGAACGTTCGACTTCATTTACTTTTGGTCCTTAATATGTGCAAGCAGCAATTGTGTACACAGAAACATTTTGTCTCTCAGATGACACTCAAGGGAGTTTATCATGTTTTACTCTATAAGCCAAACAACAATTTGTTGGCCAATGTAAACACAAATTCAGGACAGGTGTTGCATTTACAAACAATGGGCCCAGCACTATGGATTTCTGTTTATATTGTCCAATAAATTATTATTCAGTCTATAGTATTCCGACAAGAAACATGCTAGACTCTCTTGAGTGTCAATCTGAGGGACAACATTTTTCTGTGTGTATGTCATCTGACTCTTCCACAATTGCTGCTTGCACACATAAAAGATCCAAAGTTTATATGTGAAAGCAACAATTGTGTTATATCATTTGACACCTGATTCTTGCTTACCTGCTTTCGATATCTGCGCCTGCTCTGATCAAGTACTTGACGATATCACAGTGGCCATTTTGACTTGCAAGCAGCAGAGGTGTCATATCATCGGGATCGTCATCGTTAAGAGGTCCTGGACATGCGTCATACAGGGCTACCACACAGTCCAAGTGTCCTGATCTGGGTAAGAAAAAAGGCATTTGTATATCTAGGAAACTATTTTAACAAGAACTGAAACACGCACACATACATTGTTTCAAAACGTGTTCATCTGTTAAGGAATTCGATCTTTCCTCTCTATTGTTGATGATTTTACAAATTGTACGTCATTTGCAAAGCTCCTTAAAAGGATCCACACCGGTAAACACGTCCCCGTTGACTTTTCATGCAAAGTGGCCTGTCATTAAGCGTCATTTTCTCTACTTGGTTACCTTGTGGTTGGTCTCGATTGAAAGATAATGGACATATCTCTTCTACAAAGTGGACACAAATATATGGCCAAGCAAAGTTTTCGAGATACGGCGCATCAAAGACACGCGTCAGTTTGAGCGCGCCCATGCCCATCGGGAAAATAGCGCAACTCACAAGAAACCCTATGTTCTCTAAAGACATAAAAATTTCTTCAAAAATTGTAAAAACAAAATCACTTCATCATGAATGATTTGATAACAGTCGAATTAGCAGGATTAACTGCAAAATTTGGGGAAAATACCATTTTCTACATATTCTGGAATTAATTTTAATTAATCAATAAGGGTCACGTTCTGCCTGCCAACAGACGATAAACAATTTATTTACCGATGTAGTACCAGTAACGGAACAGATATTAATAAACTGTTTTCATTCATTGCTCTCTATCAGATTCCATGTAATTCTAATTGATTAAATAGTGTTCATAATGGGTATGTAAATGGGTTGATACTATTTGATTTAAAAAAGCTTTTGATACGGTCAATCATGAATCCGAGATTTTGTCTTATCTAAACAAGTCATGCAAGGTCTTGTTGCAAGCTGTAAATTCAAATGTTGTACTAACTTCAAGCCAATTAATATCGGAATTTAAGATTCCATGTGAGGCTCTCTGCTTTTATTAAGGTTCAAAACATAATCGGCCTCGTGACGTCACCAAATATTTGCCATCGAATTTAAAGTATGAACCGGTAACAAACATTTGAATGTATATGGCAATTCAATACATGTGCAATCTAGCGCAAAATTTTTATTTGGTCTCAACTCGATGTTAAAGTTATTTTATTTGGAGTCACTCGTCATTTTTGACGTCATGACCAAATGTTTGGTGGCAAAAATTTTGTTTGGAGGCCGACCATGTTTTCACCCTTTATGTTTGGTAAAAATAATCAATTATCAACTTACTCTGAAGCAATATGTAGCGGAGTTTTTTCAACAGCATCTTTGCGATCAACTTTCGCTCCCCTTTCTATTAAGAATTTGACGAGCTAAAATAGAATAGAGTAAGTTTTGTTATCTGTAAATAGATATCCATATTTACCTAGCTAAGAATCTTTCATGTTGTTTGTTAATTCAATTGACCTATATCATTTATTATTAAAAATTTACATCCAAGTAATTTCAGATAGGCCATCTTTTATTTCTTATTAATAACCTGCGTAATAGCGCGATCCAATCTCTTAAGATTATTTCTACTTTTACGCAAACAACTGCGCGGTCATTATCAGGTAACAATGACTTCTTATAATGACCCGCGTATGTGATGTAATTAGCGCTGAATGCGTTAACGCCAATTAAGCACGCGTATGCACCACACACACGCGCGTTTATCATATTACGCGATGATCGTCATGCCTGGACTGATCGAAATTCTCTTAAAGGGATAAGTAGACCTTGACGTAAGAAATAAGTTTAATAAAGTGTTTCTTCATTTGTTTCCATAAAAGGCATGAAAATGTCGAAAGAGCGGTAATTAATGACAATAATAACTTTGCACTATCTTTTAATTCGGTCATTGTTTAAAATCGTCGGTGTTTGAGCCTCGGTACTTTTCATCGGGAGCTACGCTCCCTCAGAAAAGTACCTCGGCCCAAAACAAACACCTCCGATTTTAAACAATGACCTCAAAAAAGATGGTGCGCAGTTATTATTGTCTAATCAATATTCTAATCACTTTTTCCCGCACTTTTTACATACAATCCAAGTTAAGTATGTACATTATGTACATTACATTAATACGGAGCTATCAACGTCATTGTTTTTTAAGTTTATGATCAATGAGTATAGTTTTGTTTCTTTTGTTTAGTTTAATGTTTGAATTTTATACTCGCAAACTTATCTTTTAGGTCTTATTGCAATTGGACGTAAAAAAGTACATAATCTTTTGTTTGCAACCTACATTACCTACATTTATATCAACTGCCACAAAACCTCCAATACTGGCTAGTGGCTAGAACTCTGCACACGGGTTTTGCATGTACACTTACTTCCTCATTTCCAACATCAGAGGCATAATGCAGGGGTGTCTGTTCTCTCCTATCGAGTTCTTCAAGCAGACACTCTCCACCATGACTTTCTTCAAACAACATCTTCACGAAGTGTGCGTTTTGTGTTTCCACTGCCCAGTGCAGACACGATTTCATTTCTTTGTCAACCTTTTTGATGTCAGCACCATGGCGTAGTAGCAGCCTTCCTGCACTTGTTTGGCCTTTCCAAGCAGCGCATATTAAAGGTGTAAACTCGTCTTCATCTCTAGCGTCAAGATTCAAACCCTTTAATATACAATCAAAGCATTGCATGATTACTTTTTCAATAAGAACACAACCACAAGCAGCTCGGATTGTGTTCTAAATAATATTATAGCATTCATGCGGTGTTGATTTATCGTCATCGTCGTCATCATCTATGTCATCATCATCATCATCATCGTCGTCGTCGTCGTCGTCGTCTTCGTCATCATAGTCGTCGTCGTCGTCGTCGTCATCATCATCATCGTCATCGTCATCGTTATCGTCATCATCATCATGATCATCAAGATGATACAAGAAATTAGTGCATGAAAACTCATGTTTACCTGCTGTATAAGAATCTGAATTGTTTCTACTCTGTTGAACAAAGATGCCCTGGAGACAAAAAAGCAAACGAATAAAAAACAAATATACAAACAAACAAAAGACACGAATTGTTCATGCATTACGAAGCATGGGAACGTCCACTGAGCCATCCGGGCAGCCTTCAGATACTGAAGTGAAATGCAAAACATATACATTACCGTGCCGTATTTGTCTTTTGTTTACATAAAAATTGAATGCGTTGCCTTGATGCAACCCCTTTCAGTGACCATTTCATCAAGGCAACCCCTTTCAGTGACCATTTCATCAATGCGTTGCCTTTTATTCAATCACATCCCCCATATTGATTTGTTTGTTTTTATGTACATTTTTTAATACGTTTGTATATATTGTTATGGAAAATAAAACTGTCTGAATGAATGAATGAATGAATGAATGAATGATGAAATGGTGGCACTGAAAGGGGTTGCAAGAACCACCCCGTTTGGTTAGACGCCCGGGTTAGACGTGTTACAAAAAGGTCTTGGTTAGACAAGGGTTAACATAAATTAAGATCACTATTATATAGAGGGTTAAAAAGTGTATAAGGTGATTTAAAATTGAGAAGTTTTAAAGATTCGCACTATTTATATATTGCCATATCTCTTACCTATGTAATGGAGTCATCTGTTCTTTATCACGGAGTTCGGTTAATGCACCTTTGTCAATTAGAATCTGCACTAATGCAGAATCCCCCAGAATTGCCGCTTGGTGTAATGCAGTATATCCATTGTTTGTCTTCTGGGAGTTTATTGGAGCACCATTTTCCAACAAAAAACTGGTTACCTATCAATAGAAACAATTAATAATATTCAGGCGGTAATATAACCCCTTTGATAATCCACCTTTACAGCAGGATTGTAAAGATTCATCTTAATACTTATTATATAAACGGCGCGGAACATCACTTTGCCGAGGACACCTTTATACCTCGATTGCAAAGTCTCTGGGCAAAACGCGCATACCCCGAAGAAGGAATCAGGGCGTACGTCTGCTGTAGTTGTTTACATAGACATAAAAGTATATATATTGAATATATATATATATACATTGACAAAAACCTGTTTAAAATGTGAAGTCTACACAATTTGTGAGAAATGATTCAAACTTCTAGATTTCATAATAATAAGATTTTATAATTTGGTAAAAGTTGGGTGCAGATTACATTTCTAACTTTAGTACACTGTGGGTTGAACGCAGATTCAGATATGGTTCCCAATTTGTAATATAGATTTTAGACTTCTCGTAAATCTTCATGGGTCATGTTTTGCTAACAAGGACTTAGTCATGTTTTACAATTAATTGATGTTATTTATTATCTATGTGTCGATATCCTATATATAAAATTGGTGCAAAATATATTTTATTGCAGACTAAGATTATGTCACAATAAATATGATCAAGCAGTTGTGGACGAATCAGTGCACTGTGCTAAAGTAATTCGCCAGTGGAGTGTTACGTTATTATTCGATTTTCTCAATGTCGACTGAATCACACGCTTAGAAAAAGTGACACATATCTGTGTATATTAGGAACATGATCGTCTACGTGGTAAAACAATTGTATGGTACTGAATACAAAATATCTACTATATTCCACACGCTTGAAAATATCTTCAATAATGAAACATTTCGAGGGATTGTAAGTCAAATGCAAACATCTCTGCACTAAGGTTTTCTCTTCATTTTATTTCTTGTTACCACCAAAAGATCCCGGGGGTAACTGGGTTACCAAAGTACCATCCGTGTTACCAAATAGGCGAGATTTGGAAAGGTCTCGAGACTTGCAATATAGAGTATCAAAATCGTCCTAGTAGTCTGCTAGTCTCATATAGGGTATCTAATTTGGCTTTTAAGTCTCTGATAGGGTATCAAACTAAAAAATGGTTTAATTAATGATACTGGTGCCTTAAATTGCCAATCAAATGCTTCAAATACATAGAAACACTTCTTAAAAGTGTTCAAATGGTGTACAATTACATTTTACAAATGATTTCTTGATATAATTATTTCGTCACATTTGCGAACGATCTCAGATATGGTATTCATTGAACAGGTATTAAAGGTCCCGGATACGGTATCCATTCGAACAAATATGATAGATTTATGGTCTCAGATAGGATATCTTTTCGACCAAACTTGCCAATTTTTGGTCTCACATAGGGTCACCTTCGGAACCTGCGGAACTCGGGTGGTTACCCGGGCACAAATATCAGTTACCCCCCGGGTAAAGATCATCTCACTGTGGTCCCGGAGTGTGGTCCGCACTTGCATTTATATATACTTACTGCTGTATGTCTGCTACCAACTGCTAAATGCAACGCAGCACTGCCCTCATTGTCCACATGTGACAGATATTCAAGAGGAAGTGTCTTACTCTGATTGGAAGCTGAAAAGAAAAAATACATCTTTACTATTTTTTTATAGTGTCGGTTGCATATTGTTAAACCCCAGATTCAGAATGCACAAGACAAATTTCAAAAGTAAATTAATAAACGGCAAAATCAGCATTTTTTCATGTAAAACACAGAGATATACCCAAGTTTGAATTTTCAAAAGACCTTGTGTCACACCTTCGTCAATTCTATTTCGAGTACCATCGGGCTAATACCTTGATTGTTTCTTTTGCACTTACCAATCGTAAGGAAATATTGTACAACCTCTAGGAATCCTCCATGTGCAGCAACCATAAGTGGTGTTGTATTGTTGATATCCTTCGCAGTAATGTCAGCCCCATGCTCAACCTAAACCAATAAAATTAAAGAAGAAAGATGGAATTTGGTTTTATATGGCCATTTTGATTTCATATGGACACAGACAATTTCACATGGATTCATTGAATCCAAAACAGTTTCTGCTATATAGCTGCTTTGCCTTTTCTGTAATTCAAAACAAGTATTATTATTATGGCTTGACGTCCAAAGACATTCGCTCACCCAAGTGACATTCGCTCTGACTTATTCGCTAAAATGGAGAGCGAATGTCGCTCTAAGTACGCGAATATCGTTTATATAAATCGATGAAAGGGAATGTCACTCGCGCATAATGGAGTGTTGTGATGAATTTTCATAAACAAACCCAAGATCATTTGGAGCAAACTTCACTTCCACTCAATCTGAAGTGTAGCGAATGTCGTAATATTTGTAAAGCGGTAAAGCTTTCTCGGTAGTGTGAGCGAATGGCACTAGGGCGAGCGAATGTCTTTGGACGCCAAGTTTAAGCATACTTCCAAATGTTTTGAATGAAATGTTAGCATATTCACTTTAAGTCCATTTTTATCCTCTAAATCAAATTAGACTGCAAAGATTCTTGCTAATTTAGATTCACTGAGTACATGAGCAGCTAGGAGAAACTATTTTGGATTCAGTAAATCCATGTGAAATTGTTTGTGGCCAAATGAAATGGGGGGACATGTTGGCGCAGCGTTTATGCCCTCGCCTTTCACCACTGCGGCCCGGGTTCGATTCCCGGTCGGACCTAGGTTGAACGTGAATTTGGTTGTCGATCCATACTCGTCCTCGCAGGTTTTCTCCGAGCACTTCGGTTTCCTCCTGCATCTAAAATCTAAAATTCTTTCCAATATTATGTCTTTCACACCACGGAGGCGTCCCTTGAATTTAATGAATTTGCACTATTGGGATTAGCCTGGCTTTCAGCCGAATGTTATAAATATAAATAAAATGGCCAGATGCAAACAAATTCAATCTCCTAGTGAAAGCGCCGTTTACATGTTGACATAGTTGACAACATGTTGACATAGTTGGAGAGGATGGTTAGGGTTTCTCGAGGTCTCACTATCCTCTAAAACGCCTCTTATTGTTTTGAAAGATGTTTTATGTGATAAAACATTATTTATACTAATAAACGATTAAATACTTACGAGAAAGGTGCAGATTTCCAAGTTTCCATTTGTCGTTGCTTGGTGAAGTGGTGTAGCATTATCCTTGTCTTTGAAATTCACGTCTGATTTACCAGTTTCTACTAAAATCTAAAAACAAAGTGTTGCAGTAAGTGTTGCAATTTCTAATCAAAATCAAGTTTGTAAATCTTCCTTTATTCTTTGCAATTTGCCATACCAGTAATAGGAGCGAGTAAACACCAAGCTGGGGTATTGTCACCTTTTTCACGTAACGTTGCTGTACATTGACAAGTCTGTGAGTGGTACAAACGTACACCCCTGGGGTCCATTTGTTACCAGTATAGTAATAATCAAGAAAGTATAGAATTAATGGTCCAGCTAGGGCTGTATGGCGCGCCATTGGCGCAGGAGCTGGAAAAATGGCGCAACATATTTATATAATTGTATGAAAAGGATGCTTTTTCTTGCCCATTAAGCCAATTTTCAGCATCAGGTAGTAATTTTGGATTAAGCACCTCTGCAACTTTGGTCAAATTGGTGCAAGTTCAAAAACCTTAGCAGGAACGTTTTGCCCATCTCAGTTTTTCTTTTTCTAGTTTTGAGACAGTTAAGAAAAACTTTCTATATATTTTTAGTTTGTTGACTTTTTAAACATCATGTCCAGCATAATAACTTGTTGATACAAAGCAAATTAATGGCTGTGTTTACATGTCTGTTGAAGTATGTCATAACCACCAAAAATGACTTGTGCAATTTTATAAATTGAGATTTGGCAATTAATAATAACATGTTGTGAGATAGGCAGGAATATAAAGTGAGATAGGCAAAAATATGTCTGCCTAACTCATAACGTGTTGCGAGTTAGGCAGAAATATACGTTGAGATGGGCAATAGTACTATAAATGTTGGATTGTTGTATACCTAATGCTGCTCGAAAGTGAGATTACCCACTCTGAAAAGAGATACGTTTGTAAAGATAGTGGGATACGTTTGCTTTGCTTCAAGTTGTTATCAATCAGACGGTGACACTTTTAGTAGGCCAATACGGTAGTTATTACGTTATGTTATCAAAGTGGTTTTGATGGTAAATTTTTGTAGCATTGTTTGGTTGTGCGAGCACCGTATTTATAAGCGCAGGCAATGACACTCCACTATTTCTATAATACAAATGATACTCACTTTGATTACGTCCAAATTGCTTCTGCGACAACACACATGCAGAGCTGTGTGTCCGTTCGTAAGCACTTCCGTTACACTACCTCCATGTTTTAACAACAATTGTGCTACATCTACGCAATTGTACTTTGCTGCCAGGTGCAATGGAGTCGCATCATCTGCTTTAGACTTGATATTTATGTCTTGTGACAAGGAAAAATTAAAAGAGACATAAAATATTTTAAACGCACAAGTTTAATACAAAAACACCATACACACAGTAACTTTTCAAATAACTTAAAGAAGACGTTGCGAGGTGGAAAACATTGACTGATGACTAAATAAATTCCCATAAACGCTGTTTCCTTTTATCCGTTTGCGGTGCGGTTTCGATGCGTTTTGCACTGTAAGGGTACTGGTAGTTGTATAATTTAAAGCACAATGATTGAATGGTATCAGGTTAAAGTTGAGATTCAATTTTTGACCGTCCGTTTTCAACACGGTTCCGCATGTGGCGCGTTTTGAATCGATATGATGGTTTTCAGCGAGAGTGATTCCTTTAATCTGGTCCGTTTGTGGTGCGGCTATCCGGAAACGCATGAGATTTACTTGAATTGGTCCCTGGAGCGATTCATCCGTTTTGAATGCGTACTGGTAGTGCAGAAACTTTTCAAGCAGAGAAGATGATGAAATGGAACTGCATTGAAAACAGACGGACTATATTGAATCTCAGCTTCAACCTGATACCATTCAGCCCCATTCAATCGCGTGCTTTAAATTATACCACTACCAGTACCCTTACAGTGCGAAATGCACCACAACCGCACCACAAACGGATAAAAGGAATCCGACCTTAACAGTTGCCGAATTAAATAGCGAATTTTAAATCAGTATTGCCTGATTTGGCATAACATTGCCTAAATGAGCAAGATTGCCATTTTGGGTACTCGGTACTACGGACTGATATAGGTTTTTAAAAATAAATTAACCACCAAAATCTTTAATAAAGTTCAGGTCACGTTCGGTAACGTTTGTAACATCGTACGGAAACATTTTGTGGTCTAAGTGACTTCAAGTATCTCTGACGTGTTAGCAAATCTGAAATTGCGCTTTAAACAGATGATGGGTAACCTATTTACAAATAATTTCAATCAGATAATTTCTAACGTCAAGTTTTTTTCATGCAATAAATTTTGTTTGGCAACGCTTGGTAACGTTTGTGACATTTTGAAGTTACGTTTTATAAACGTTTTTGCTTTTTTGAAATAAATGATGTGACGTCATAGTATACAAGTACCATCATAAATGACAAAACTGTGCAAAACGTAAAACCTCGCTTCGCTCAGTCTCAGGCGCTCTTATGACACCTTGCGTGTCGCGTCGCTCGGTCGTTGGGTGGGAGGTGGGGGAATACATTTGACAAAGATTATGACATAGGCCTTAATTGTAGACAATTGAATGAGCTCACCAATTTGAAAAACAAAAACCCTCGACTGACAAACCGATTTCCATGATTGACATATACGAGCCTACACGCTTTCGCGGAGAAAACCCCTCTTCCTCAGATCACGGAAAAAAATAATAATAATGATATTTTTCTCGTTGATTAGTTTGAGTATGTTAAAAACAGCCAAAAATGGTGAAAATATTACATACCAGCTCCCTTTTCAATGAGATCTTCAATAGCCTGAACATCACCTGACTGTGCGGCAAGGTGAAGAGCTGCCAAGCCACTCTCATAATACAGTTCATTGATCGCATTGTAGCCTTCGTTCAACAGCCATGATTTAGTATTCAGTATGGTATCTTTTGCGAACTGGGAGAAAATGAATAATAATAATTCACTTTTCCTCAAATATTTCTACCACCTACATTTAGTATTCAGTATTGTATCTTTAGCAAACTGGGGGGAAATGAATAATAGGAATTCATTTTTCCTCAAATATGTCTACCACTTACAAGATTTAAGTGATTATTATAAACGTTTAAGTATTTCCTACCCTTGAGGTTTTTTTTATACATTCAAATATTTAAAGCTTTCAAATGATATGACTACCTATAATGTTTACTGTAAATTCGGAGATAAAAATCAAAAGGAGTGCAGAGGAAAACAATTAGCATGATTTAAAATGTGAAAAATAATTTAAAAATGTACATTAGAATTATTTCTTAATCTCTTCTGAAAAGAAAAAAAAATAATTTCCACTGCCTCTGTAGGGACTTGAACCATGGCTACTGGAGTGGCGTGGACTAGTCATGCATTACGGAGCAAGAAAAGATCCTCACGGCTATCTTGGCAGACTTGATCATGAAGTTAAATATAAAGCACATTAATGACAATGTCGTATTTGTCTTTTGTTCACATGAAAATATCAAATTTTGCCTAATGGGACATCAAGATGCACTGTTGTATCTATTGGCAAAATTGCGCCGTTCTTGAAAACAAAATGAATGGAATATTGCCATTGAATGGGAAAATTTTGTCAAAAAGACATATACAATCTTGCACCTCACTCTCAATGGGAGAATTATACTCAATTGACATGTAAATTGCGCGTATGCTCATATCGGCGGATACAAATGAAACATTTTGTCAATTCAGCTTAATTTGTTTACAAATCTTGCAATTTACGCAAAACTTGGCAAATTTTGACTTATCTTTTGATCGTCATCAATAGTGGTATCTACGTGAGAGTGTAGATCAAATCAATGTGCATCTCTTCAAACAGCTTTGATCAAGAGATCTTGATTGCGCATGTGTTCTTTAATTTGCATTACTGCGTTTACTAGTATATGAACTTACATTAACCAGCGCCACCTCACCAGGGTCGGTAGGCACATGGCTTTGTATTGCCTTCCAAGAAAACCCCCAGCCACTCTGCTGCTCATCATCGTTATCATCATTATTTCCTCTCTCAGAAATATCTTGTTTCGATTCTTTCAATATTTTGGCTTCAATATCTTTTGCTTTTATACTCATGCCCCTTCGAATACTGCGGCGTGGTAGATTACTCTGACGCTTACGATCAAGCGGTCCAAGCTTTTTCTGACTGAACATCGCAACAGATCGCTTCCGGACCTGATCGGATGCAGCCTGATGTGATTCTGTGTTTGACAACTGAACAGTTTCTTCGTTGACACTTAGTGCCTCTTCAGATGATGACGTCAAAGACGTTGCATCTTCTTTGAGTTTATCCATCTCTGAAAAGAAATACTAACTGCTTTTAGTGACCATGTGTCATAAACTTGGTACCCTGATCGTGACATGCCTAAAATTTCAAGTAAATGCTCCTTTGTGCACTCTAAGAAATGACCGTATTTTTACGGTAGAAAACCGGTATTTTTTAACAGTGAATTCCCGTAAGAAAATATTTACGGATGAAATGTAAATTTGACGTATTTTTACGGGATTTTACCGTAAATATATGGAAAAAACGGGGAAGTTCCGTAAATTTTTACCAAAAAAGACAATTTGACACCACAGAAAATATATACTAAATATAAAGTATATTTGTAGTTATTGTACTAAGGCTGCACATTGTCCCTTGGTATGGCCAGTAAAATACTGTATATTAATTTACGGCAAAGTTGTAAATTTTACGGTAAAGTGTTGGCAACCGAATTGCCAGGGATTTTACCGTAAAATTTACGGGAAATTTCTAAAATACCGTAGAATAATTTACGGCAAGTTGTAAATTTAACGGTAAAGTGTTGGCAACCAAATTGCCAGTGATTTTACCGTAAAATTTACGGGAAATGTCTAAAATACCGTAGAATAATTTACGGCAAGTTGTAAATTTTACGGTAAAGTGTTGGCAACCAAATTGCCAGTGATTTTACCGTAAAATTTACGGAAAATTTCTTAGAGTGTGCATTTAAAAATACATAACGTAACAGAACTATACACCCTATCAGAGTAAAAGTCAAGTCAAAGAATAGGTTTTAAAATGAGACGAAAATAAACGATATTGTTACTTATTTTCCCTATTCAGTATCATTTTGTTACGCAAAATGTCATACCACCAGTCCATTCCCCATCTCTATTATCATAAGACCATTGGCTTATTATTTATCCGTCTCAAGCCCGTACGAAAAAGGTCCACACAAATTCTCTACATGTCCACCAAAAGAACACCCAAAGCACCAAAATACGTAATGTAGGTCGTTTTTTTAATAAAATACTGCCAAAAAAAAAGGTTTGGAAAACTACTAACCCCCCCCCCTTTATTTTTGCTTGTCACTTTGTAAAACCACTAAAATTAGTTTAGGGTCGTCCAAAACGAAAATATTTCCTCCAAAAGGTCCACTTTCTGAAAATCCGCACCCCCGCATCCGCATGGGCCTGATCCATCTGGTTTACTATTTCCCCTTTGCCTTTTGTCTTTCTAAGTTTGATAGATGCCTTGATTATATAAATGCCAACATAATCCTCAATGACAAACAATTCGAGTTTAGACCGAATCACTCAACGTATATATGTCTATTGATCACTTTAAAATCAATTCTACTGTGGAATGGAAAGAAACTACAATTAGATATTTCCTAGATCTATCAAAAGCCTTTGACACGGTTGATCATAATATTGTTTTTTGTCTTGAAAAATTGGAATACTATGGGCTTCAGGTATTATTCAAAACAGTTTTTAAGTAATAATGTACCGTATAGTTCAGGCAAATCATGATTCAAAGAAATATCATGTGGCGTTCCACAGGGTTCTATACTAGGCCCGTTACTCTCTATTTTACATGTTAATGATTTAACTTTTATTTCAAATATTGTATACTTGTTTGAGGAATTTATTGCGCAGTAAACCAGAAATAAGTAAATGAATAGGATTAATGTTGTGCTCAATGAACAAGCACAAATCCTGATAGCAGACATACATGCAGGAAATACAGATGTAACAAATAAATCTTCCTTAAGGTTTTTCAATTTGTTATACATGTAGGGAAAAGACTTTAACAGTCTGTTTGGTTGAGACATGTCACAAAGGACAACAAGAATTGTAATTGTATTAGGATGTCGAAGTTGACCCACCAATTTAGGTTGATCTCATTCTGAATATAATATAGATACCACGGTGAGTTGTCCGAACAACCACACCAAATGTATGATTAACCTAATGGATAGACAACAAATAATTGATCAAAATTAGCAGTTAGGTTAAAGCAAATATATAAATTATCGGTAAATGCTACAAAAAGAATCATATACTAGTAATATAATGTACCATATGGTTTCAAGCCTAAAAGATTGTTGATATTATACATAGTCCTAATTTAAGATGTTATATAAGACCATACTTAATGACAAGCAGTTAAACATGATTGGTTTTGTAGTTTCAAAATGGCCGCCGAAATACAGAATTCAGTGTACTAAAATGCTACAGCCACATAACAATGGTATTAAAAATACTAAATATTCAATATAATCAATGAAAAAAGGCTTCAAAAGTTACAATGTTTAAGAGGAATAATTGACAGATTGATAAGTTTTAAACGCAAAATGGCGTACAAATTGAGGTCCAAAATGGCTTTCAAAATACATTTTTGTGCACTTAATTTGGTAAAAGGGACATTTAAGGAGCATTGAATGCACTAAATGATCAAAAAATCATTATTATGTTTTAATGGATTTCAATAAAGATATTTATACCATCATGATTATGTTGTTAATATGTAACAAATCAAAGCAAAAGAGGGTCCCAAATGGCTGTCAAAATATTATATTTCGCACAAAAAGTAGGTTCAAGTTCCACTAATATAGAACTATCAACAGAAAATGGCCTACTACAGAAAAATCTTACATTCAATAAACAGCTTGAGGGCGATTCAAAAGTAACGTTTGTGACCGAAATATTGAAAAAATGGCTACAGAACCTAGCACTAGCATTATATCCACGAGTTTGTTGTTGACAATGGTTCTTACTAGTGGGGTCAGGGCATGTAGGTGTTTAAAAATTAAATCAATTGCAAAAATCCTGAATAAAGTTCATGTTATGTTTTCGTGTCATCGCCCGGAAATATATTTTTAAATAAAACATTCTCTGACTTGTTAGCGATTATTATTTGTGTCCCGTCATAACCGGTCATATCGAAAGGTACCTTAAGGGTCCCAAAATGAAAATTTGATGTTTTTGGTCTCATCTGAAAGATTATATTTTAACCTTTAAAATGACACCTTGCTTTTGTTTGATGTTTGATTGCAAAGTTACATAAAAATTGGTAAAAAGCGTCGGGTTGATTCAGAAAACTATAGTTCTGAGAAAATCGAGTTTAACGTTTCTGTACTGGTAAAACTTGAATGGAGAAAGGATATTTTATCTCGATTTTTAAAACATTTGTCTTTTGTTTTGGATGTTGGAACCTGATTAATATGATAGAATACACTTCAAATGTAACGTTTCTGATGAAATTACTATGCTAATGCCGACCTTAAGGCACCTTTAGATATGACGGAGCACATTTTATTGCACTTACTGTACACAGATGATGGGTAACATAAATTTATTTACAAATATTTCATAAAAGTAGTAATAAATTCTATCGTCAGGATATCTTTAAACTCAGTGTTTGGTTTGGTAAAGTTTGTGACAGTTTTGAATTAAAACATGATTATGCTCATTCATGCACGGAGAGAAATACTGGAAGCACATGAAATATGTGACCTTCCAGCCCGTATGAGCAGTAAATGCCAGAAACTTCATTTTGCGCTAGAGATGAAAATACATGTCAAGGTCATAATTTGCCGAAAAAAATTTTTTGACAGATTCACAATCTTAATGCTTACTACAAAACACCAGCAAAGTTTCATATCAATAAAATGATAGGAAATGTGAAATAAATTGGCATATTCTTAGGA
>JXSR01S072968.1:71324-82829 GCA_000969725.1 Ophiothrix spiculata
TTCTGACATTTGGAAAACAATATCATATTTGTTATTAATGCTCTCTGTAGGTAATTATTTTAATGATGATTTAATTATTACCGCCTTTCAAGATTGTTTAACATCAGACTTGAAATATTCTATACAAACTGACAAGTGAAGACAAGAAATGTTTTGTTTTTAAAATGTTTTAAGAGGTAGAGATTTTTTTCCTATATTGTCAGTCTAGACCTACTGGCTACATTGTCAGTCGCTGGTTTTAGTTATTTGGTTTTCCCTCCATTTTTAATATGTATCTGTAAATTTTCGATATGTTTTTCCAGATATAATAACAAAAAAATACTTTCATATTGCATAATACCACGCGAGTCAAAAAAACTACAATTATAATTAGATGGAAGCCATATTGTAAGAACAAAAGTTATTTCGAACAAATAATATTAATTTCTAAATAGATCATGAATAAAGCTTTCAAAGGGGGAAAGAATGGTGCAAATTGATAAAGGCATTGCGAAGATATCCTTATTTGAATATTATGGTATGAAAACAGTACTGTCCAAATGAGCATGCCTCGTCAAACGACAGTTCATAACGAGTAAGTACCAATATTGACGTGCATGCACCTCTTGAAAAATAACACCAACCGATTACCTTGTTCCAGTGAAAATCATATAAATGTATAGAAGCAAATTTACATATAAAAGATAATTTAGGTGGTCTTTCCAAGTGCAAAATGACACATTTGGGGTACTGTCTTGGAAGGGAGAGCTTATCAATCAGTCACTGTTTAAAATGCCTCAAGATCAGTTTACAAACGAGCAACGTGCTCTTATTTCTTAGGCTTATTTTACAACCAAATCTCATGCAGAAGTGAAACAGAGATTCCGGGGTGCATTTTCCCTATCGGGTGTACCATGTGCATCCAAAAGAACAAGAACAGTCCATAAACTAAATAAAGAGAGATCTTGAAGACCGCGAACGGCAAGAAGCATGAGAAACGTCGATGAGTTCGTCAGGCAAGGGATCCCGAAGTGAGCTCGCAAAGAAAACCTCTGCCACATGTGTCCCAGTTCAACCGAATATTCAATATTTTTAGGGCCACCAAGCTCAAACGGCCCTTTTCAGCGTACCCAAACCAAAGAGAAAAGAGTATGTCATAATTATGTCCTACGTATTGAATAAAACATATGCACGACAGTTGGACAGAACTGTTTATAAGTGTATATCTATGACGCCTTTATCAATTTTCCTCATTCTTTCCCCATTTTAAAGGTAAATCTGTGATCTATTTAGATATATTCATTTCATGTTCATGGCATCTCGTGTTCTTAAAATATGGCTTTTATTTAACTATTGCAGTTTTTTTGACTCACTCGGTACAGCGTTACTAGTTATCAAAATTAGAATGTTGATAAGAATTTTCTGATTCCTAACACTTTGTAACTTTGCTTCACAGTTTTTATGATTATGATCAATAACTTTCTGGAGTAAATAATTGTATCAATTCTCTGAAGAGAATAGTGCACCAAATGTTTAAGGCAAAATACAGGCAAGTGATGCCGAATTTTGTCTCGTTGTGTCATTACATGGATTCTGTCTACATGTACTTGCCTATTAGCTACCGATCGTGAATCATGGATTTTAGTTCGTTGAACAGTAATATATTGCTCACAGACTATTGATAAGAACAACACCTTCAGTTATCGATAACAATACTGAGACCTCATATGTGGATCGTCATATCGAAAGGTACCTTAATACCGGCATAGTACATTACGAGATACGGGCCATTGAAGCTAAGCATAGTCAAAAATCACGTCCAAGGTCGAATTTCTAACTTCATCAGAAAGGTTATCATTGAAGTGTATTCTATCATATTATTAAATCAGGTTCCAACATCCAAAACATAAGGAAAATGTATTAAAAACCAAGCTAAAAATCCTCTCTCCATTCAAGATTTACTAAGTACAAAAACTTTACACTCGATTTTCTCAGAACTATAGTTTTCCGAATCAGTCCGATGCCTTTTACCAATTTGGGTGTAACTTCGCAACCGAACATCCAATAACCACAATCAAGGTGTCATTTTAAAGCTTAAAATCTCAGCTTTCAGATGAGACCAAGACATCAATTTTGATTTTGCCGACCTTAAGGTACCTTTCGATATGACGGGTCACATATATATAGTGATACTTTAACATCACGATATTAGAGTAATCATGGTTTTTCGTTATAGTTATCTGAGGTGGTTGAAATATCATTGATCCATTTTGTTCGGCTTTTCCAATTATACTATTTATGAAACTTAACTCAACCGCGAGGCAGTTTTCTCGGAAATTTTCTTTGACCGTATGTATCTAGGTCAAGAATTGGTTTTGATGAGGTTGGAATATGATATTTATAATTATGTAGTGTAGTATTTATCATTTGAGTACGCTGTGACCGAGGGTTGCCCTTTCCAGATCAGACTTGAAAGTACGGTAAATGTTTGCACTAAATAATATGCTTCACAAATGAAACAAACATCGATTTGTTGTATAGCAGAAAAATACTCGACTATTAACAAGAAACATTCTCAGGATGAAATTGCAAACCCTTACAAAAATGGATGAAATACATAACCATTAACGCCACCTGAAGAATGAAGCATAACGACTACCAGGTCTCTGATTCTGCAACAGTTTCTTATAATAATGTTTTGGTATTGCCAAACAGCTCTCATTCGTCAAACGTATAGTGCCAGAGTGAGCTTAAAGGAAATGATAAATTGAGAGTTAATCTATATAAGAACCACACGAATTCCAAAAACTTTGGAAGAAGGGGGTCAGGAAATTCATTTCATATGAAGTCAGTGACTACCTTTAGACAAACCATTATGCACAGGGAGCAAAAAACAAATAACAGTGATTCAAGATATTTAATGGCATTAAAATGTTTTTATTATCAAACAAATTTATATTTTGTGTCAAAAACATAGTATTTGATGCTCCATTTTCCGGTTGGTCTGCAGATTTTAATTTAAGTTTTATTTTGATTGTAATATACCATTTGGCCCCTCATAATAAAAAATAAAATCATTGGATTATAATTTCTTTATACTAGAAACACCTCAAAACCTTATATTATCTATTTTACATATACAACGCATATAAATAAAGGGGCACCCCTCCCCCGTGAACTTCAAATTTATCCTCTAATCAGAATTATTTTGTAGTGTAAGATCTCTTCTAGCTATTGATACCAAAATAAGAACAATCCGACAATGCCTTAGACAATTTAAAGCATGTTAGATTAACCATTTCAGTTGTTTTCCTTATTTATTATATTACAAGCAAGAATGTGAATGGAAGAGTGATATAGTTTTAATTGCAAAATTTTTAATAGGCCATGTTTTCGGATAAAGTAATTGAATTCTACATTGTGCAATTGTGCTTATTTGGTATGCATGGATAGAGAAGATCTTAAGGAAGCTAATTACATAATTTTAGGTTCACGGGGGGAGGGGTACCCCAAATTATACTGTGTATACATATATATTCAATGGACGGTACAAGTTTTTTAAGTGTTTCTAGTATAAACCAGTCAGAATACAATGATTTTATATTTGATTTTAATGGGCCCAACAATAACTATTGCAACCCCATCACACTTAAATGTATAACTGCTGACCAAAAGAAAAACAGAAACATCAAAAATGACATATTTTGACCCAAAATATGAACTTTTTGATAAATAGAACATATTTTTTTCGAAATATAGAAACACAGCTATTTTAATCTTCAATTATAATAAAGGTGACTATGTTTATAACATGTTACAAAAATACTAGCTTGAAATATCCAGGTTATAATGAATAGCAAATTCACATATTCAAGAACATGCTTTTAAAGGTGAGGAAACAATGATGAAACAATGATGAAACAATGCATTTTTTGTACTAAAAGTGAGTCATAGGGATGCCACAGGCCTAATATAAACAAAAATTATCGACCCCCTTCTTCCGTCGATGTCCTTACACAGATTTACTCTTACGTATGTGTTGATTAACAATACCTAATTTCCAGTTTGTTTCACAAAACGTAGTGAGAGAGATACATTATTCAGACATATGCACCCACACCCCATCCTAAACCAAACACTCTCACAACCCACACAACAATAATAATATAAAAAAACCGCATAAATAGACCATGCCCGAAACGTTATTCATATTACAGGAGTACAATTTACAATATAAGTATAAGATACTGTTTTCTGAAAAATTGATAACTAAAGGTGAAGAATTGATAACGACGTGCTTGAAATGCGATATGTGTAATCATCTCTAGTGATCAAGGCAATTTATCGTAGTAATAAGCTGTGACCAAGGACTGCTCATCGCAAAGTAATCTTAAAAACTGGTTGAATTACCATCTGTACACGTGTATAATTTTGGATCAATAGGGCACGGTGTTTGTAATTTGGCATCGACTGTTTGCATTAACTACAGGGTGGCTCAAAAACTTAGAGAAATTGTTTATATTTATTTAATTCGTTTGTTGCTTACTTTTCAACACATACGCTGGATTTGGTCTTCGGAAAGTCCTGTAACACAACGTGTGGTGCAACAAATGCAAGTTACAGTACCTAAATGCATTACAAATCAAAATAAGCAGGTCGAAGGCAAAAGTCAAAAAAGTTCCTGTGGACAAACCATTGTGAAGCAAGATTTACGACCTGGACTGTATCTTAAGATCTGATAATGCAAAGTCTATCAAAATGTCAGGAATGGTTTAAAGCCATCTCAAATTGTATTGTATTTTTTTTTAACCACCCTGGACATGTTAGTCAAACATTACGGTAAATCACCATGGGTGTTTTCATTTTCTGTTGTTATGTACGAATTCGAATATTATTATGGCGCTTATAAATACATTCTAATAAAAACAATCATAACAGTAAAATAATTACTTACATTTTAAGGAAAGTGAGGCTCTAATTGTTTGCCATAATGGCATAAAATGACATTATCTAGAAATCAAAATGCCATTATGTTATAATTGTTTTGCTGTCATAATTTAGACTATGTTGGCTTTAAACAAAACATTACTTACTTTTTCTAGATGAACAAATTTAAGAATCGAGTAGACGTAAAGTACCACAAATATCATACACGTATGTCTATTACAGAGACGCCAAAAGGCGTTGTCAGTTTCACGCGTCTGGGTTTTGTATAAGCGGATATTTTAATAGGATATACTCAATTATTGAGTTTTTTCTCTTACTCTCTTAAAACATGCAGCCATGCGTTGTGAACTCGCCACCCAAAAAAAGGTGGCGATGTTACGTTTTTCTGAACTTGACTCGCAAGAATTGATAATATCTCGGCCTAAAAGAAAAAGCATTGCAATGCTGTTGGTCTCATTTTAAAGCTAAATAAATGCTCTTTCAACGCGACAAAAAGAAATTATATAGCTTAACTATCTCTGAAGTGTAAACTATTTTAGACAGGTAGATCCCCAGCATGAGTGTCAAGTTGGGTATATATGTAATGTTCTTGATGTGGTAGTTGAGAGCGTGTACTTTAAGAATCTGGATGATGCCAAAAATTCACGCTTGAGCAATTTTTGTTATTTGAGTCAGAAGCCACACCTTTTTTTCAAATACGACTTATTAAAACCAAAAGCTATTAAACCTAATGGAATATGTAATGCAAATACCTTAACATCGCGTCAATTTGTGTACTTCAAAATCAAAACGGCCGCCAAAATTGCATATTTCCATTAAATCGAACGAACAAAATCTGTTAATATGCCCACTATTTTAAATTTTCAATAGAGTAAGCAATAGTGTATAAATATATAATATTATTATTGATCTAAACATGGACCGTTTAAATATTAAAAAAACTGCCTCCCAAATAACGCCAAAAATGAGCATTAGTATGTTTAGGCGCAATTCCGACTGTCCGCTCACAGCATGGAAGAACATCGCCAATATTTTATTCTAGCAGTATGAATACCTCATTGTTGCTCAATATAGATTACTGGCATATGGTATGATCTGAAAACTGGTTCGAAGCTTAGCTTTAATATATGAGCGGACGCTTTAATGTAATATCAGTTACATCACTGAATTAGGTCAACTCTACGCGTAATTGCATCCACAGTTGTTGATATTGTATGTTCATCACCTCTATACTCTATAAACCTTGAAGTATGCAACAAGCAATCAGGCTCTGCTACTATACGAGATCCATGGCATATCTCTTGTATTCTACAACATTGTGACCTGGTGGTTTTGTATTGTGTAAGAGACTAATGATGATTGATTAGGATTGATTAAGACCAAATCACAGCGTATTAATATTTTTTAGATGAATCCTTCATGGTTCTGGTATTTTTGGCTAATTTTGTTGGTAACACATGGACAAACATTGAACATATGTTCATTTGAATATTCAGCAAGATTTGGCACGTTGTTATAATTCAAGAAATATGGACTAATTTACTTCCCTGCATGGTCAAATTGGTTTATGTGCGTTAATCGGTTGCCAGTATTTTTTTTCTCGTTATGTTCTATTGAAGGTGAACCTTGATTCCTTGGGTCGGGAGACTATTGTCACTTTCGCACGGAAATTGACTTCTAATCCACGTTAATTTGTTCCGCAGTAGTGTTATAAGAAAGAATTAAGATCTTGTGTCAACTACAACGTCTTTGTTTTACGCACTGCCTTTCATAATTTTGTAAGGTCGCTTTGTATCACTGTATGAAAAAAACACCCACCAACACCAACAACAACGAACAAACAACCTAAACAAACAAGCAAAAAAGACAAGCAAACATGCAAACAAACAAGCAACCAAAAAGAAGAAAAAAAGTCTGCTCGTGCATGTGTAGGTCAAGCAATACGTGTCAGTTCTTGCTGGGGTTTACTTTTCAGTGTTTATTTCCACCTAACGCGTTACTTCCTTGTACTGTCGATATTTATCAATTAATGTAATCAATATTTAATTTCATGACGTCTGGCTGCAGGGTGAATGTCCGTGTAATGTAAGAGGCACTGACTTGATTAAACACTGGTATATGTTACTGCTCTCCAAGTACGTATTAGAAACGTTGCACAAACAACACATAGACGGTAACGAACGATCTTATAAAGTGTATACTGGTATAGCTATTTTGAAATGGAGATGGGCACCACGGCCGTTAGCAAACAAGCTTCGGTTTCGACTTTACCTTACCTGTTAAAGTTGGTTCTTTGATTTATGATTTAAAACTATTGACAGGGAATCCCTGAATGGTCTATTATCCTGAAAATATTAAGTGTAAAACAGTTACGTCTGCTAATGATACATCATTGCTGGATAACTCCTCTGACCCTTCATGTTTGCAAACCAGTTTTAACATGTGTATTAATTCTTAGTTTACAGCAAACAAGCTCACACTAAAAGCAAAGCGAAGTTGTTGTTTTTTGGTTTACCTCAGAGCCATGAGGTAATATCATGAGTTGGTCTTGATCACATTTTAATAAGCAATAATAAAAAGACACACCTGATAATGACAGTTCAAACACATTCAAACATTGATATGATGACATTCAAAAACAAATTTCAAATGATCCTAGTATTTCAATAGATATATGCACAATTTGCAACATGATATTGCCATTTTTCTCAGAAAATTTATAATAATTTGTCATGATGTATCAGGCACATTGTTACGATAGAGAGAAACAGAAACTGGAAAAACGTGCTATATACTGGCACTATACGGTAGATATAAAGGTATATAAATTTAAAAGTAAAGTTTTAAATTAACAACGTGCTTTGATCTCATCTCCTTTACAGTTGACAACAATATTGACTCATTCTGAGAATAAAATGAAGAAATCGGGCAGCGAGACGCCGAGTGGGGCACAATTGCACAAAGTCTTCCAAGCCATTGGCTACTCACAGAAAAAGGTAAGCTCTATCTATCATCTATTTCCGCATCACATTTCATGGGGTTTTCCCAAGTTGTTCCCATAGGCTTTTAGATGACAGCTGATTTGATAGTTTTTATTATGGTCATCTACCTAAATATCGAATTGTCTTTATCTTCTTCTTTATCCAACAATAGATATGTTTTGTGCAGGAACCGTAAGGCACTGCTTCTTTTGTATGTGATTTATATCGTTGATGAATCTATATCAGCTGCTTTTGGTTTTATTACAGCAAATTCTGGTGTGATTTTACTAAGAGTCCTCATAACCAGGTGTCCGTCATAATTGAAACTACAAGGATAAATCAATTGTCCAACTGAAAAGACAATGTCCAAGATGGTTACACAATATAAGCTGAAATTCCTGGCTTCCAAGCAACAATAAGTTCCCGTTCTCCAGTGATTTAAGATATTACCGTCTTTTCCAACACAAGTACATTATTGTACACTTAGGTTCTTGTCGAAAACAAGTTTGTCTACACCAATTAACTATTTTTGCAATTTTGTTTATTGTTGTAAATTTGAAATGATTAATTTTACGACATTCAGATAATTTTTTTCAAGATAAACATGCACAACGAAGTCTAAGGTTGCGAGACATTTGGATTTTGTTTTTATAGGTATCTTCATATTTACTATAATACAGCATTTTCTCTGCTCCAATTGGTATATCACCAAATTAAGTTTCAATATTATTTAATAGGTTGCTTTGTATGTTCAAATGCCTGTGATTCATCAACCTAGTTTTATGGACGCATATAATCGTAATAAGGCAAGATTTAACTTATTACTATAGGTTGTAATGTGCTTTTTCCTGTTTAAAGATTCCTTTTGAATGTCTATATAGCTATATTTATGCATTTCCCGAGATGTAATTAATTTGCATTTGGTTCTATATACCTTAAATTAAACGTTTTGCATTCTTTTTTCCGAATACTGCTTATTATATTCAAGTTTTGTATTTCTAATGATTTGATGAGATGAGTCTAAAAGGAAATTATGGTTCTCTTTTTGCCTAAAAATGAAACTCGATTACGTTCACCAGAATCTTATGAGGCTTTATTATAACTTGACATTTCCCGACACCCGTATCATGCTAATGCTTTGCTAATTTTTATGGAAATATGATAACTAGTTTTGTGGTAATTCAGTTTGTATAACTTGATAATTTCAATATGTAAATTAATCAAGATTTATTTCTTGATTGCTTTGTAAACACATACGGCAGATTTTAACTTACTACTATCACACCTAGACATGGATGAATTAAGGACTGACATTGCAAAATGATAGCTAGTATTTGAAAATATGATCCGTGTATTATCACTTCCAATGTGAGTTTTAATTCCAAAGATAATTCTGAAATTCTTTTTCTGTACCAATTCGTTATTTGTGACATTCAATAATATTTTCGAATATAAGGTCAAAGAAGAGGCAATGGCTCTTTCGAATGGTTTTATGATTTGATTATCCTTAACAAGCCCGATTTCGCACAACTAACAATGAATGCAGGTCTCGTGGGGCATTGACGTTAAATGGGATTTCTCGGCATTCCTTTTGCCAACGAGGCAAAGTATAATTGCCATGTTTAAACTTGGTTAATCTAAATGGAAATGTGCTCACAATTTATGCAGTTATTCCGTTTGTAGAATAATTCTAAATACTTTGATCGATCAGTAATTGCATATCGGCATTTCAACATTTAGACAGATACCAACATACGGTACAACGAATGAACTCTGACTTTAGGTATGACTATATGCCCTACCTGTCCCCTACCTTGTAGCTCCTTGTCAATGCTAACTAAGAAATTGAAATTTTGTGTATCACACCGTAACTAATATAACTTGATAAGTTTTATCAAATTAATCTAGATTTAGGGACACATGATCTATGTGAAAGGTAAAGTAAGCATCAAAATAATATAGATTTAAAAATACTTTGTAACATAATCCTAACAGTAAGCAAAAGCTAAAGAAACTATTTGTCAAGAAATCCATTTTTTGGAGGTTATATTGCAAGAAAATTGTTTGATAATCTGCTTTTTTCTCATTTCCAATGGAAATTCATAACGTCACATGCTACTCTAAACGGGAAGTTTGATTGGCCAATAGGACCTATCACACTGGCATTATAATAGGATATCTAGTTTACCAAATGTATCAATATACTAAGCGTATAGACTGAAGATAAGTGTAACCTTTAACCTTGTTAGAGATTTAGAAATCAACATTTTCTGTCACAAAACATAAATGACATAGTTTGATAGAATTTAAATAACAGAAGTATTGACAAACAAACAAGCAAAACAAAAACAAACAAGCAAACAAATAGAAAAATAGATTCGAACGAGAGTATGTAATAACTCAGAGAAAAAATGAAGTGGTCGTATAATCAGATAAGATAAGATAGGATGAAATAAGAGACTTAGATATAGAGGAAAACAATCTGGTCAAATGTTTGTAAGAGAGGAAGACTAAAACAACCATCGAAAGAAATGCTTCACCTGTACAGTTACCTGCATAGATCTATGTGTTTATTGACATCAATTAACAGAGAGAGAATAGAAACCAGAAAATGCTTGAACGAACAGAACTGTTAAGATATTTTTGAGACAAAATATTCATGTTTGTCGTCGCTATTAAGTAATTCCATGGAATGAAAAAAGTACAACGTTGCAATCGAGAAAAAATTGCACTATTAATTCGAATAATATTTATTAACATGAATAAACACAAAATTAAACGGGCGTTTTACTGCATGCCTTTGGAAATTTTCATTTGCAACGTTTTAACAACAAAGCACCCAGAATCAAACACCCCATTTACCTCCCAACTGAACATAATCAAAAACATTGATGTAAGTTTCACAAATATATGTCAACTCTTTCATCAGTAACATATTTTCTGCCAGCCTCCTGGGTTTTTGAGTTTAATTACGGATTCCCTATTCCTTGACGTCAGCTTTCACTGGAACACATAACACCAGGAACACATCGCATATAGTAGCTCGAGCTTAAAGCGTCCTCTATTTTGATACGTGTACGTTTGATTTTCAACCTATACTGAAATTTCGTCTTCATACAAAGTCAACAAACCCAAACATTGACAAGATGTTGTTGCTTTTTAACAAAGTAGCAGGGGTGCTCGGTCCTTTGCTGTTTATAAAGTGCACTTCAAATTTAAATACTTGATAATTTGTATTTTATTAAAATAATATTACAAACAATAATTCAATATATAATTTCAAGGTTATAGATCTCATTCAATTTGTATCATAGCATGATACATAGCAAAACCCTGCAGTTAAGAAAATATTTAAAGACCTGTATTTTAAAGCGAAAAGGAAGGCAAGATAGTTTTGGTAGGGAAATCAGAAGAATATTTATGAAGTTTTGTGCAAACATATTCAGCAAAAATATCAGCCATTGAAATTGTTTAGTAACAATTTTAATAGTTCATATTAGCATTTGACATTTGGTATTTTAAGTTTTGATACAAATGTTTAACTAAATCTCAACATTTTAGAGCTAATTTTGAATTGTTTGTATCCTTTCGATGATTT
>JXSR01S072979.1:57070-70647 GCA_000969725.1 Ophiothrix spiculata
AAGACATCAAAGTGTTGCCAGAAAGAAGAAAGAAAGAACTAGACATGACTGTGCCCTTTGCCAAGGGCACGAGGTAAGCTAGGCTTTTAGTTTTGACCTCAAATGACCTTTTTACCTTGAGTCAAGGTCCTTGGCTGACTTTGACCTTGGGTCAAGCATTATCCATGGTGTAAGTTTAATCCATGAAGGGTCAAGGTTCATGGGTTGTAGCTGTGACCTTGAAATGACCTCTGATGACCTTGGGTCAACTTTCTTGACCTTGATATGACTTCAAGTCAATTTTTAAAATTTTTGAACATTTGACCTCAAATGACCATGTGACCTTGACTGACCTTGACCTTAGGCCAAGAGCTATCCATGGTTCAAATTTAATCCATGCAAGGTCAAGGGTTCATGAGTTATAAACGTGACCTTAAAATGACCTCGGATGACCTCAGGTCAACTTTTGGAACATTTTTGAGATTTGACCTCAAATGACCTTCTGACCTTGAATGACCTTGAACACACCCTCAAAAGTTTCGCAGCACGAGACCCTACATGTCACCAAGTTTTGTTACCATAGGCCTTACGGTTCTGGAGATACAAATGTATGCTGCGGACAGCGCACATCGGATGGTGGACTTAATCCTGAATGCTCTTGCAGTGTTCCACCCATACCAAGATTCACAATGGTGTAACATACCGTTCTCATAGAAATGCATCTCTTTAAAGGGGGAGGGGGGTCCAATAGGAACCCTCCCCCTTCAGCACCAATGGCTGGCATAATACCTTAGTCACTTAGTGTCAAAATTTTAACATAAGAAGGCAATATTTCTCACTGTTGCCAATGATACATTATAATGATAGAAAATCTAATGATTCCATTACACTGAACCAGCAACACTTCAATTGATGATGTTTTGATTCCTTTTAATAATGTTTTAGGTACAAATTGAAAGTGGTGCAAAATTTCATTCAGCTAATAGCTTGGTATGATAAACAATTAAGAACATGAAACTCATTTCTGACTGTAACCCTAATGGTGCGTTCATAGTCCAGCGTCATTCGGGCAATTTTACTGGCAAGTTATTTCCCGCGATAAATCCTCAAAATTGGCCGATGATTTTCTCTAAAAATATCAATTCAGTGTATAATATTATTATAAATATAAAACTGTATAAAAAACCACGATATTTCTATAGTTGTGCATGGGTAACCAATTATTTTGATATGAAAGAATATACTAAATACCCATTAATTACTCATTTAGCTAGCTAGTCTAGTGGTTAGCGTATGGACCTATACTCTCGAAACCGTGGATTTGAACCACGTTTTTTTTTTTCGTAGCGAAATGATGATTTTTCTTCAATTATTACCAATTGTCACGAATAAAATTCTCGAATTTTTGACATAATTCATATAAAAGAACCAAAAAGGTTACTTTTCAGTCCAGAAAATCCACATAAAATGCAAAAGCATTAATTCTGACATGATATCTGTGCACGGTGCTGACGTCAGATGATGACCCGTCGAGACAAAAGGTACATAGTTGTTATCGAAATTTTGATGCCTCGTTATCGCAATACAAACCGCAGGCACGTATGAAGAGCCAATATTGGGTACCTTTCGTACATGACATCAACGTATTTTTTCCCTCTTGTTCAGATGATAATAAGGGTTCAAAGTCAGCCTTTTCAGCTGGTCACGTTTAAAAAAAACCAAAATCTCGCGACCATTTATTTCTCGTTTAGCGAGACTTGGATTTTGAACTCGCTTAATGCGGTCGTTAACAAGGTCGCTACGGCTTAACTGTAGTCAGTTTATATCATTATTATTCCAGCTTGTAAAACAAAAGATATATATGGACCTCCAGATTGCCGCTCTGACTGCCCTATTTGCCTGAATGGTGGAGTGTGCCATGACATACATGGTATTTGCATTTGTGCTCCGGGATTCTCGGGCAGAAATTGTGAAAAAGGTAAGGGATATTATAGTCCAGGAAAGATATTCACTTTTGATGCCTGACGTGGAACAAATTGGTAAAAAAGGTTTTCTTCACAATACCATTCTTTAAGATGTCTATAATGACATACTTAAAATCCGCCAAAATCCGAGTTGCAGAAATATGTTTAATTTGCATAAATTAAAAATGGTAGCGACGTAACAGATGGCAGATACGTAAATGTAGATATTAGTGTCCACAACTATAAAAAAAACTGAGCAGTTAGTACTTGCTTCAGACCTAATTTGCATATATAAAATGGCCGCCACATTGATTACTCTTTTTACCCCATTTTGAGATTTGACCACTCTTTTTACATCAAAAGGAATCTGTTCGATGCTAAAAAATACATTTTCAATATTTATAGATTCACTAAAGCATGTAACAACAACAGAAATCAAGATTACTTCTGATACCTAATCGGAAAATTTTATTTATTTTATTACTAATGTTTATTGTTGATACATTTTGCATAATGTATCATTCAAATGACTATTAGCAATTACAGTTAGGGAATATACTGTGCTTTTCAATTGTCCCCACTTTGTCGAAAAGCTTCCAAATAAGAAAAAATGCAAATTTGAATTTAATTATTTGTTATTGGAAAATGTTAATAGATCGGTAACAAATACATTTGAAATTCATTGAAATGAATATTAGCAATTACAGTTAGGGAATATACTGTGCTTTTCAATATTGCCCCATTTTGTCCAAAAGCTTCCAAATTAAAAAAAATGCAAAATTTGAATTGAATTATTTGTTATAAGAAAATGTTTATAGATCTGTAACAAAAAAATTTGAATTTCAATTTGATCATTCGAAAATTTCATAATGGCACCAACAATTTAGGTTTAGAACATTAGAATATAGCATTAACAACATTTAGATAAAGTAATAATGGGAAAATGACTGGATGTTAATACACAGGCAATGTTTTCTCCAAAATAGGAGAATTTGCATGTAAAATAAAGCTTCAAACGGCGTTACATTAAGACTGCACTATAACATACATGTATGCTCGTATTCCAGAAAGGTGTTTAGCTAAATCAAGGTTTTATTTCTCGTAAACAGCACGACTCATTGAACTGTTCCCCTTGAAAGCTGCAATGATGCATATCATTCCTGGACAGTTGATGCGCAGTTAAACAATGGTTTAGTTTCTTTCTGGAATACGGGTCATATTTAGCACGAAGGTAGAGAATTTTGGGCTAAATCATTCCAGGATGGGAGCCATTTTTGCATTTTGGCGGCCAGTACTGATGGCGGCCATTTTGAGTTTTCAAGTAATAAATACAGCTTTAAAAAATGACAAATAACAATACCAAAAACCTAAATTAATCAAATTTTACTTATTTTGAAGCTCCAAGATCCTGACCAGATTCACAATTGGCTGCCATTTGACAGGTTGCTATCATTTAAAATATGCATTATGTACTTAAATTTCATTTTTTTGTAACACGTCTATCCATAGGGCCCCCTAAAATGTTTAGAACGGAACCCCACTATGATCTTGGTTTTGATATCAATAGATAGGTATGGCCCTCCCCTATCCAACGATACCAAGATTACAAATTCGGTCAAGGCGTTACGTAATTATGACGTCATAAAGGTCTTTTAGGTCGAAAAATCGGAATTTTGTCATAAATGGTCACAAAACTAAAAATTTTGCTATAAAAGTTCTGAATAACGTAATATCATCAGGGTTTTTTTTAATAAAGAAGGAAAATTATATTTTTAACATTCCCTGCAAGATTCAGCCTCACAGCATGCATATATTTTTCATAATGGCGATTCAAAAATTTCCGGGGCTTCACCAAGCCCCCTCACACCTAAACTTTGACGGCTTACCCTAGCCCCACCTTAGGTGTCCTCCCCCCATTTTTTCATCAAAATGACCGCAAAGGATGTAAAAGAGATTACTTTAATGCCTGGGGTCTGCTCCTTTTGCATTTTTATGCTGCGGAGAAAACGACGCGACGGTTAACTTAACTTAACCAAATGTTCCCTGCTTTTTCAAAGAGATACAAAGCAGCAAGAACAATAAATGTGAAAAATGGAAACAAAGAAAATCAGAAAAGCAAAGTCACTGTGGATAGAGATGAGTTTAGACATTTGATTTGAATGTGTCCAAGTCCTTGGCAGCACGGATGGAATTAGGAAGACTGTTCAATTTATGAGGAGATGTAACAGAGAAGAAGATGGAGTTTCAAGAAGAACCATTGATGAGGATCGAGTCTTCATAGCAGCAGGCCGAGATTTGTTTTAAATACAGTCATTGATGTAAATCGGACTAAAACCATGTAGCGCCTTATACACAATATCCTCAGGTAGTTGTCGTGGTTAGATGAGGGTTAAATCGTAAGGTGCCTGCTGATTCGATTATATACATTTTTCATTTTCCGTCTAAAGGGTGCTTTTCAAAATGCCCGCCATAGTTCTCTTCTTTAAGCAACTATCGACAGATTGTTTTGCAAATTCGATAAAAGATACAAAAATTATGATTATGAAAATTATAGATTGATATATACACAAATAAATTACCTGATTTAATGCTTTTAAAAATTCAAAATGGCCGCCAATATATCTAACATTGAGCTAAATTACATCAAAAAAGTAAAAAAGCACTGAAATGTTATTCTAAAGCAATGTTTTTCTTCAATTACAAGTATTTGACGAAATCAAGATATTTTCTCAATCATCAGCAGGAATTTTGTCTTCCATTTTCAGTGCACGGAAGCAATCGATGGGGCAAATTTGGTACACGGAGATGTGGAAATGCAGATCCCCACTCAATAGCATGCAGAGGATGGATATTATGTATGGCTAATCCATTTGGATGCTCGTGTGCAGCTCAATATCATGGAATAGACTGCCAAGAAGGTGCATTGTTTGTAATTTATTTTCTTGTGTTTTATGAAAAGAGAATTAGATTCCACAGCATTTGTTGGGAACCATCCCTCTTGGAGCTGATTAGGCATAGGTTTGGTGTAAAAGCATGACAATTGGTATGAAGGTGGAAAAATTTTATGCTGAATCATCCTAGGATGGTGACCATTTTTGCGTTTTTCAAATATGGCGGCCATCTTGAAAATTCAAAATGGCCGCCGTTAGGCGCGTTGTCCAAAGGAGTCGACAATACATTGGTGAATTCGCAAGTTAAAGTTGCCAATCGGATCCACTGGCAACTTGAAATAAAGATATTGGCGAAATCAAAATATGTAACATGTTAGGTTTTGGCTACATGACAGCCCATATTATCTGTTATTGATTGGAAGATGCACTGGAATTATATTACTAGATTATAAGATAACAAAGACTTGTTACACAAAATATTTGGTAGCTCAAAAAAAACCAACAACTATAATTTGGCCCATACTCAGTGAATTATTCACTGCAAAAAAGTTGGGCAAATATTTATCCCTACCAACTGTTAGGCAAAATAAAAAAGCACCGTAAATCAGACACTTTACCAACATTTTGTATAGATTTTACCCCACAGATGGCTGATGGACTTGTGTTTCTGCTCAAATAGTTTTGCCCAACATTAGGGCAGGGATGTGTGCCAAACAGTGTTATTTGTGTTTTGCCCAACGTTGGGAGGGATGTTTACTTCATCAACGTTGGGCGAAATCACCCCCAAATCGCCCAACTTTTTTCAGTGTTGCCAACTTCAAGATTAAATATTGGCGACTTCAACTTGGCTACTTCATTGGCGAATTCACCAATGTATTGCCGACTCCTTTGGACAGCGCGCCTTATCACCTGTTGAAAGTATAAAAATCAACATTTTAGCAATTTTCTAGCATTACCATACATCGTTTGAGGTAAAAATGACTAATACGAATCACAAATGTCTTAATTCATCATATTTCACTTATTTTGAAAATCCAAAAATTACTGTGTTTGTTGTTCAGGAGACCCTTAAGTAGGATGCTTCTTTTCATAGTGATTACTTATAAGATTCATATATCTCTTCCAAATTTCAGGTCAATGAAGATCATTTTAGTGACGCCTAAGGTTGTACACTACTAAATGCCTTTCCTATTCTTTTATATTATAAAATGGCCATTTTTGAGGCTGTTTTTCTCATATTTAGAATTCTTAGATGAATAAACGGGCATTATGGGCTGAAAGTATAACATCTATCCTTTCAGCATAGTATTACCTGGGAAGTTTTCAGTTTAAGAAACGCAGAACGTAGTAATGACACTACCGCTCTACTTTCCCAAGAATGAATTTGTAAAAAACTGGGATAAGGCCAATATTCGGCGAATCACTCTGGCGGAGTAGTTTCTGACTATTTTCCCAATCAAATGTCAGAAACCGAGAGAAGACATTCAAATATCTAACATTGTAATATGAAATTTAAGCTTTTTAGAGTATGTTCTCTGGATACCCCACAAGCAAATAGTTCCCATTTTGGCCTTGGCTTGGTTCCCGGTAGTTGTTTAGTAGTGTAAAACTCTAAATGACCTTGTATGATCTATGTCTTCTCTTGTACTTCAGGATATCTATTTGGACTATTGGACTATTTGACATTGATTTGGATGTCAAATGTAAGCTAAGCCTCTTTACTCTCTTCCTTGTAATCTATGCCCTTAGAATAATTCTGCTACCAAAATTTAGATTTTGAAAACAAAATATTGTTTTAATTTGATTCAGAAGTAAACCCTCTTGCCTTTGAATTATCCCATTTACCGGTTTAACCAAAGTAGCATCAATTTTGAGTGCTGCTGGATATTAAGCCCTCTGCAGACAAACACATTTTACAAGACATTATTCTTGAAATTAATACGGTCATACAGTTACAAGCCTATATTCTACTAAGTATAGTGATAGACGCGTTTTTGTCTGAGAAAATCGCAGATGATCCATTCTTGTCATCTTCAGATTTAATTTAATGATGATAGGTTTAACAAGGTTATTGAAAGATTTATGATACACCACTATCATCATGCATTATTCGCTCCACTGCAAATTCGTCATGCTGACAAATTATAACATGGTTCAATCCTTGACATACGTATCAGTGTATTCCCTAGTAAAAAATCGAGTACACAAATAGTACAACATTCCTAAGATGCACATTTGGAACATCATTTAAGTACAATTTGAGTACATTTATAGTACACAAATTTGTAATATATTTGTACTAAATCTGTACTATAATTGTATTCCAAATGTGCATCTCAGGAATGTGTACTAGAATTGTACTCGATTTTTCCAGGGTTGTGACGTATGTTTAATCACCGTTAAATCCTCTTAAATGGGCTATTTCTGTTGATATAAGATGCGTTTTTCTAGCACCGTGTTCTATATACCGGGGAAGTAGTGACGTCATAACTTTTGTAAATCACCCAACACATGCGCTTTGGACCCAAACAAACGAGGTGGACAGTTTTGCCACACGTTAAGTCTATTGGGAAAAAGTCAGACTCCTATTTGATACCATAACATTCGTCTAAAACAAAAATAAGGGAAAATGTGCAGACCTGTTATGCTGTGAGAAAATTGCCTTCACTCAAATATATGAATTTCTCAATAAGAAACTTTACACTGGTCAATCAGGCTTTAGACCAATGCATAGTACCAATACTGCATTGTTGAACGTAACCGACGATTGGTACAAAGAAATTGACAATGGTAGCCAAGTAGGTCTGGTTATGCTCGATTTGAAGAAAACCTTCGACACTGTGAATCATGACATTCTGATTGAGCGAAATGTGTATTAAGTGGTTTGAAAAATATAGGCAGTTGTGTAATAACTTAAGCGAGTGAGGTGGAATATAAGGCTTCGCCCTTTTTAGAAGGTAAAGTGAAGAGTTTGCCTTTTTAATAACATTCTTGGCGTGATCAGACCAAGAGAGGTTTTCATCAATAGTAACTCCAAGGTCTTTGCAACACTTCACACGTTTCAATTTTGTGCCCTTTAATGCTTATATTAATATCCATTTCGCTTACATTATTTGATCGTTGTCTAGATCCCAGAATAACCAATTCAGTATTACCAACGTTTAGGCATAATTTATTTCGTATAAGCCATTATTTTATCTTATTAAGGTCAGTGTTCAAATTGGTGTTTATTTCAATGGTATTTTTCCCTACAGTATATAATGCAGTGTCATCTGCGTACATGCTCACTGTGGTTGTATCCGAAACATAGTTGGGAAGGTCATTAATGTAAAGGATAAATAGCAATGGGACTAGGATGGAGCCTTGAGGGATATCACACTTAACCCTGGCTTCTCAGATGTCATACCATTCACATTTGTACTATCTGACTATTGCTTAAATAACTTTTAAACCACTTAATACACATTTCGCTCAATCAGAATGTCATGATTCACAGTGTCGAAGGTTTTCTTCAAATCGAGCATAACCAGACCTACTTGGCTACCATTGTCAATTTCTATGTACCAATCGTTGGTTACGTTCAACAATGCAGTATTGGTACTATGCCTGATTGACCAGTGTAAAGTTTCTTATTGAGAAATTCATATATTTGAGCGAAGGCAATTTTCTCACAGATCTTTGATAAAACAGGTAATATGGCAATAGGTCTAGAGTTACTAGGATCAGTGTGATCTCCAGATTTGTAAATCGGTGTTAACCAAGCTCGCTTCCAACTATCAGGGAAGACACCACTTTTAAGTGATAGATTTGGGTCAATAATTGAAACCCCTGCCTTTTTCAATGACATAGCAGAAATATTGTCAATTCCTGTTGCTTTATTCTCACTTAATGTCTTAATACAATTAAGGACGGTTTCATGGTCAACATTATTAAATTGAAATTTCACTATACTATCATTGTTATCCTCACTTAATGTAGGTAAGTCGTCAACATCGCAATCAGGGATCTTTTTAGCAAGTGAGGGTTCAATGTTGGCAAAATAATCATTGATTGCCTCGGAGATAGTTTTAAAATCAGTTGTTACTTTTGTCTCACTAACCCTAATTTTCGAAATTTGACTACTTTTCCTTTTACCAGGAACAATATGTCGAATGTTTTTCCAAAGTTGACGTGAGTTGTTTCAGCTGGCTTCAGTACCATTTTAAATGTATTGTTTTTACTGTTATATATTGCTTTATTCACTTGATTTCTCTTAGCTCGATAAGTATCCCATGTAAGATCAGATCTCGTTTTGATCGCAGTTTTCTTTAACCTATCGCGCTCAGGCATAAATTGGATTATGTCATTGGTCATCCAATGAGACTGATTCATTAAATCTTTTTCGAACATTTCAGTGCTTTTGTTGACATCATTGGACTTAATTTGATTCAAATTTACTTTACGTATGTCATTATAGAAATCATCGTCATTAAAATTATTAAATGAACGACAAGTCTTATACTTGTGAGTATTTGTTACCAACTTTTTTGATTTCCAAACATTGACATAGGTCATTGAGTGATCGCTAAGACCAGTGTGTATTACACTGCTTTCATTTACTTTATCGATACATGAAACGTAAACATGATCAAGAAGTGTTTTGGAATCCTTTGTGATTCTAGTCGGCTCTTTGGTAAGCTGTTTAAGGTGAAAGCCATTACAAACTTGTGTTGTGTAACAATGAGGGGTTGAAGTTAACATATCTTTATTTTCCATTTCGACCTTTTGTAATACGCTTTCAAACATGTTAATAGCAACCATTGTTGAATCAGGGGTTCTGTACCACACTAGTAAAATTACAGGTTTTACCATGGCATGTTTGATTTCTAAGGCAATTATTTATTATCATGCTTATAGCTCAAAGCTCTATCAAAGTTACTGAATGCATTGCCTTGTGTTTCTACAATACCATGCCACATTCCACTTCAAAATATTCCATACGGTTATGTTTTAACAATGCAAAATGCGAAGGGATCATGGTTACGGAAGGACGGTTACGGAAGGACAACTTGTCCGCTGATTTTTGGGTGCACTGAACCGTAAAGCCTGGTCAGGATTAACAAATAATACCACCTCATGTGTAAATTTGATCCTTATTTAAGCCATTTAGAACAATAACACCCAAGTAAACTATCAAGAGAGGGTTGAAAAAATTAAATAAAAATTGCTACTTTTCATTTTGAAAATCAAGAAATTTGACCAAAAATTAGGTTTTTTTTAAAGAAATTGCATAGACAATTTTGTTCAGTCGTTTCAAAATTAGGTTTATATTAAAGAGCTTAAAATAGCTTTCTTTTGATACCAAATATATGATTGTAGCCTTTTTTATTGAATAGTTACATCCTTTTTTCAAATTTTTTCTCATGTCCACTTTTGCGTGGAAATGGCCATATGGTAATTCAACACATGTGTGATTTAGCGCGAAATTTTATTTGATCTCAACTCAGTGATATTTGAATTCACTTGTCATTTTGACGTCACGACCAAATGTTTGATAGAAAAAAAATTGTATGAAGACCGACTATGGTTTGGCTCTAAATTTCAGTTCTACAGCATGCAAACAATTTTTCTTTTAACACCCCGTGACTTGAATATTTAGCCTAAGTAGCCCAACAATAGGAATCTTAGCTTCCAACTTCCAGCTATTTACATCATTCGGATTTCCCAATAGATAGTTTTTATGACCACAAAAGACATATATAGTTAAGTACTTAGAGTTAGTTTGGTATAATTCTTTTGTTTTATGTAATATATGTAGGTTGGCTGTAACATTCCTCACGATAGTATCATTGGCCAAACGAGTCATAAATACCAGAATTTCTCCTAGGTGAAATCAATTTCTCCTAGGTGAAATTTCAGCCAATGGCAGTTCTCTTTACAGATCTTATTTCTAAAAGACTGAATCTGATTTGATAAAATTCTCCTAGGAGAATTTCACAATTTCTCCTAGGCGAAATTAATTTCTCCTAGCAGAAAATGAATTTCTCCTAGGAGGAATTGCTAATTTCTCCTAGGAGAAATTGAGTTCTGGCCGAACGGTCATAAGTGTTTAATTTATCCATGCAGAAATTAATAAGTTTCTCCTAGGAGAAATTAATATCACCTAGGAGAATTTCAGCCAATGAGAGCGCTCCTTTGACTGAATTTCTCCTAGGAGAAATTCAGCCGAACGTAGCGTTCTCATTGGCTGCAATTTCTCCTAGGAGAAATTCAGCCAAACCGAGCGTTCTCATTGGCTGAAATTCTCCTAGGAGAAATTAATTTCACCTAGGAGAATTTCAGCCAATGAGAGCGCTACTTTGACTGAATTTCTCCTAGGAGAAATTCAGCCGAACGGAGCGTTCTTATTGGCTGCAATTTCTCCTAGGAGAAATTCAGCCAAACCGAGCGTTCTCATTGGCTGAAATTCTCCTAGGAGAAATTAATTTTACCTAGGAGAATTTCAGCCAATGAGAGCAATCCTTTGACTGAATTTCTCCTAGGAGAAATTCAGCCGAACGGAGCGTTCTAATTGGCTGCAATTTCTCCTATGAGAAATTCAGCCAAACCGAGCATTCTCATTGACTGAAATTCTCCTAGGAGAAATTAAATTGCAATTTCTCCTAGGAGAAATTCAGCAAAACGGAGCGTTCTCATTGGCTGCAATTCCAGCCAATTACAGCACTCCTTTTGATCTGAATTTCTCCTAGGAGAAATTCAGTAAAAGGAGCCCTCTCATTGGCTGGATTTTCTCTGAGGAGAAATTTTGAGTAGTTATGACTCCTACGGCCACCTTTGGTGTATCAAATTTCTCCTAGGAGAAATTTGATCAATTATCTTAATAAGTGAGCTATGATTGACTAGAATTTTGCCTAGGAGAAATTAAGATTAAACGAGCGCTATCATTGGCTGTAATTTCTCATAGGTTAAATTAATTTCACCTAGGAGAAATTAATTTCACCTAGGAGAAATTCAATTTCTCCTAGGAGAAATTCTAGTAGTTATGACTTGTTTGGCCAATGATACACCAGGGTTTATTTCATTATCTTTCCAATTTTCCTCACTTAAATAGTGTGTGAGCCTGGGTTCTACGGAGCAGATTGTAAACAAACTTGTCATTGCAAGGGAGAATGTAAGCGTGACACAGGAGAATGTGATGTATTGGGATGTCAACCGCCATGGTCTGGGATTAATTGTCAGTGTAAGTTAAGGCAAAGACTATCCAAGTGTTAGAGCTTTCAGGTCGTAATTAGGAGGGCTACTAGGTAGGGGGATGAGAGTCTCACATCTTCCTTTTTCATCAAGATCCCAAAATCTCAAAAAATCTATCCAAAACTTCACATAACTTATTTCTTAGGTTTAAAAAATAATTTGGAGATGTTTTATTGCAAAACTGTCAAAACACCCTTTCACTTTTTCGAAAACGAACATTTGAAATTAAAGTCGACACCCCTTTTTAGAACTTCTTGTTTCTTATAAAAAAATATGCATAAACCGTAAACTAAAAATAAGAACTATATAATGATAAAAGAGCTATCATTATCGGGTTCTATAATCAACCAATTGACAACCAGTAATTACTTGAAGGATGACCAAAGTAAATGAAGTACATCTGATGACGTCACCTCCATCTAGCATCAAGGTCTGCATCAACATGGTTTTTTGTAAACCTAGCACTAACAGGTAATATGAGAGACCCAACTCATGACCCCTTATGACTCGGCTCAAAACACGAGTTTGGTGTCTCTGTGTTTTAACAGTGCATTTAGAGTCCAACATAATCACAAACGTGACATCAATCTATATAAAATCTTCACATTTGCAGTCTTTACAAAAAGCCTACATATATTTACTTTGCAGATGTTCACTTTTTTGGTATAAGCATTACTATTTACATACAAGTAGGTATAATTAGCCCCATAGTTCATATAATTTCTCTATATTTGGCCCGATTTAATGTCAATGATTGAGATACTGAACTGGGTAGGCCTACAGTCGTTGTGATATTTACGTATGAATTGGAATTCCCCTTTCCTGTTGCAGTTATACTATGATTGTATGAGGTGGGCTTTGATCAAAAGGTACAATAAAACCAAAACGGTATAAAAATACTGATGTCTGTTTTTTGCATAAGGTACAATATCAGTTTATGGAGCAGGTGTACTTTGCTAAAAAATATTCGGTCGTATGGATGTAAATCTGCATATTGATACTAACATTATAATGTTCTACTTTATTCAAAAATTCCTTACATCTTGCGACACCTCATCTCGGGTTGTTTTGACTGGCTCCTCAAATATTCTTTGATGAAGTGAACTGTGCAAGTAAGTACACTTTAACAGAGGTATCATTGTTTTCCTGACAAATGTAAATTAATCCAAGATAGGATATTGTAGCTTTTAAACTAGGTCGTTTAAGGTATACTATACCAGCGCTTACGCTCTGAATCATTAAATAATTATTTCAAGTTTATTTCTTCAATTTTATTTCTTCCTATATTATGCATTCAAACAATTCAAATGAAAAAAATCAATTGTGACGGAAATTATAGATTTCTCAAGAATTGTTTTGATCATAGTTTTAAAAACTTATAGTATCCATATTTGGAAATGAAACTTTCACAACAAATACAGGGTGTCCCAGAAAAAAATTACAATCTTTGCATGTAATTTTCTTTGGTTTAACCCTCGTCTTCCTAAACCTTTTTCTGTAACACGTCTTCCTG
>JXSR01S072979.1:71177-84730 GCA_000969725.1 Ophiothrix spiculata
GAAAGTATGTAAAGTTTATATTTTATAGCCCATGAATTGAACCTTCAGCACCCGTTTGTTTCATTTTAATCGGTAATGTACAACACAAGTTATGCTTTGTCAATATGTGAATGTAAAACGTTCGGGTCCAATTTCACAAGTTTGTAAGTTCCCCTTAATGAAGCTCTATTGATTATTGACATTGATCTGCTCACTCAACCGTAATAATGTTTACTAAGTTATTACGTACACGCTCTCTTTTTTTACTTTTTTTCTCTTTTATATGTGCTGAAAAAATTAACAAAAATGATGGGAAAATGAGACAGATATGATAAGTTTTACAAGGTGACCCAATTAGATTCCATTCAGAAACACCCCTACTTTACGGCCAATAATCATGAAATTGGACAAAATACCACTCAAATATCTGGTGAAACATAACTTTTGTTTTATATTACTGATTGAAATGAAACAAATCATATCTTAAAGTTCAATTCATTGGCTATAAAATGCAACTTTTACATACTTTCTGACTATCCGCTAAACCCCAGAAAATTGCACGCAAAGATTGTAAGGTTTTTTCTTGAACACCCTGTATATCAATAGTGAGTTGGAGCAGGAGTCTCCACTAGAAAACTCTGAATAGAAATAGTTTCAACTAAATTAGAAATAAAAATTTGTTTTGGTAACATAGTTTGCTCACCTTTTCATTTAGAACCGAACCAACTTAGAAAACTATCAATTGCTCACGAAGATGGAACAGTTGGTATAGACTGGGAGCCTGAACGAACGCCATGCCTCGAGAAAAAATATATAGTGAAGTTGGTGTATACAAATATTGATTGGTGTGGTGAATATGTGGACCAGATTGAAACTCGTCAAACTTATTCAACTTTTGACCAGATAGGATCTGTCAAGCCTTATTCTAAGCTTATCGTCCGCGTTCATGCTGTTCATAATGATTCATTTCATGGAGAGGTATCTGAAAGTATCATTTATAACAGCAGAGAACAAGGTACTAAATAACTGGTAAAAAGGTACATAACTAAATGCGCGAAAGTCGAATTTGCAACAACTGCCACGTGCTATGGCAGATTTTGGCATTTGGGAGACCAATTAAAACCTGTCTGTTCAAGATATGGATTATTATATATATTATGTACACAAGATATGTTACAATATTTTTGTGCTCTATATCTACATGCAAGTTAAGTTCAGCTAACTGAACTTCTGAAAGTCATAGATATAGCACAAGAAGCACGTTGACTATCCTTATGTATACTGACGACAATTAGGTCCAATTATTGCAATGAATGGCTTCACTTTTTTCATACCTTCACGCCACGACTGATGTATTTCTCACTTTGACAACGACCTGTAAAAAACCTCAAAAGACTCCAGAACGCTTCAGCCCATCTTGTCACACTGAATTTAAATGCAGAGATCACATCACTCCAGTGTTATACATGTAGATCCTCCATTGGCCAACTGTGTCTAAGCACGTTAACCTAAAGTACTTTATGACGTCATAATTACGTAACGCCTTGACCGATTTTCATGATTTTGGTATCAATAGAAAGAGGAGACTCGTCCCTATATTATGGTATAAAACAACCACAATTTTGGCGCGTCATAGTAGAAAATACCTTAAGTGGAAAATTTAGCAGAAATTTGTTTTTCGGCAAAAATTAAAAAAAAAAAATCAAAAATTCGTTATTCACAATTTGTTCATGGGTTTCATGGCATTTTATTTATGAATTAAATTAAATATATTTATTATATACCATGTCGACCCTTATCCTGACACCCTGAAACTGGTCTTGCATCAACAAAATACAGCATTTACATAATTGTTCTTTTTATTTTGCTTTTAGCGCCATCAAAACCTCCTATGGAAGTTAAAACAGATACTACTGAAACAGACCTGTCTTTTACATGGGACGACCCACCATGTGGATCTAGACATGGTTTAATACGAGGATACTATTATCGCCTGAATACAACTAATGGGGAGTTACTGCGGTCTGGGGATACTTCAACTGCTATTGTTCGTTTTCCAGATTTTAACTACAATGACTATTCGTTTGAGGTCGCAGCATATACATCAGAAGGCATTGGTCCATATTCAGAACCCCTAAATGGTACATTTGATCAATTACCAGGTAAGATTTTAATCATCATTCAACTTAGAATAATAAAATGACATAATTTGATTCACCGGTAGTCATGTGTTGATACGGTACAGGCTATTAACTTAATGAAGAAATTTGTGAATAATCGTCAACATTGTTCTTGTAGTTTTGCAGATCTGACTCATAAACATGAGGCCATGAGTTCAAGCACCGTGTGTTTGTTTATTTTCAATTCTTTTTAACGTATATTGTTTTCCATGTGACCCATACTATATGTATTATATAGTTCTCGCATGTTTTCTACGTGCACTTTGTTTCCTGCGTCTAAAAACAAACATATCTTTCTTTCATTTTGTCTGTTTGGGATTGGGATAAGCCCGACTTTCTCTCAAATATTATACGTGATAAAGACAATATCAAAGGATCACGAATCACAAGCTATTCTTTATAAAGGATTTTTTTTTCTTCACATTTCTCTCAGCGCGATAAAAGTAAAGTTGTTTTATTTATTTCGTAGAGGTTATTGTTGACTTTTTAGAAAGAACATCTTTATGCTCTGTTAGCTTCATGAATTAATTGAAGCTTGCAATTATGCAAAGAATAAGGACAATTCTTTGTCACTCTTCTAACGTATAATAAATGCTCGTATCTCATTTGATTTTTTTTAATTATAATCCGAACCCAAATTTGTGAAGAATGCCGACATAAAGAGTATTTCGTAGAACACATAATGTTCCCCCTTTTGTATTGAAGGCCCGTAAACACAATAAATGATCCTAAAATGACCTCAGATGACTTTTCGTCAACTTCCTAAACTACCTCTTACCTCAAAAGAGATTTTGACCTTGAATGACCTGATCCCACTTTAACTGTTGACATAACCTAGGCCAAGGCTTATCCATACTATATACAAGTTTAGTCCATGCTATTTATGGATGAAGAATTATGGCATATTTATGGTTGAAGATTTATGGCAATGACCTTCTCGGATGAATTTAGGCCGACTTTTGAACAGTTTTGATTTAAGCTTATACAATTTGAGTGACCTTGCTTGAACCTCCAAAAATGCGTTCCAAACTGTTCCAAACCTGAACTTTATCATGTCACAATATATTCATCACCGTATGCTTTATGTTTCTTTAACCTTCGTCCACCTATTACGGATCGTCGCCGATTAGTCCAAAACGCAAAACAAAGTGATCCCAGGCATTTAAGTAATTGTTTTTACATCCTTTGTGGTCATTTTGATGAAAAAAAACTCGGGGGTACCGCCTTATGTGGGGGTAGGGTAAGCCGTCAAAGTCCGTGGGTAGGGTGGTGGTAACCCCCCCCCCCCTATATAAAAAGTCGCCATTTTGAAAAAAAAAATCAATTTTCTTATTACATTCATGATGTTTGTGCTTCCTAATCTCGGACTGGTTTCCCGGCTGGTTTCATAGGCAATCAACTCTATCTGTTTATGGACTGTACAAGTAAGTATAACTATAACTCTTGAACATTTATCAGTTAATACATTCTTTTCATTGTAAAAACAGCGGAGACGCCTAAAAGTATTATTGACTACTTGCGAATGTGTCTATAGTCAAGTACAGTCACGCGGGTATGCTTTATGTGTTGCCCCTGTGTGTAACCCCTGTGTGTTTTACACACACGTGTGGAAAGTACTAAAAACTCCCGCATGGTAGCATTAATTTGTTGTTTTTTAGATTTATTTTCAATTATTTATATTTTGACTTTTTGATGTGTAGCAAAACAAATACAATATGGTTTATTTCGCATAAGTATTGCAAAATACTGTCCCACCGTGTTAGATGACCACGTCTCCCTCCCGAGGCGTCTCGATCATCCAACACCTCGGGGACAGTATTTTGCGATACTTGTAAGTACTTGTCCGTAATTATAAGTCCCATTGGATTTTAGAATAGTTCTAATTCGGTCTTTATATTCGTTCATTTGTGGTTGTTGTTTAGGTAGACGTTACAACTTATTTTTTGAAATTTGATTTGATAAAAGTAATTCAATGGGTAATCTACACGGAGTGCAGATCCAAATGCATGCGTATCTCCGAGATCCAGATCTGAGATCCGCATCTCCATAGACTGCTCTGTACGCAGAGTGCTGTAGGGACAGCAGATCCAGATCTGACGCCTGTGTAGCCACAGGCAAAGCGGCTTAAGGAGATGCGCATTCATCTGGACTTACACTCCCGAGTAGATTGTCCCAATGTATTTTCCGCCATTTAAACACACTTGGTATAAAAAGGGAAAAGGAACATTTTCCGCTGATAGAACTAAGTATGTTTAAATTGGATGATAAGTTAAGTGTATAAAGATAAAAAGCTGATAATTTGTGGGTCATGTTTAGAAGTTCGACTTTCTCCAAGACATTCACTAGTGTACCTTCAATAGTAATGACAAATTTGATTTGACATCAAACATTTAATCTTCGAATACTTTGGCTTGATAAATAAAAAATTGAAATCTAGTTACCCCGTATTAAGATATACACACTAGTCCGAACCATTTGATTTTTCGTTGAAGATATAGAGCTTCCAAAGAAAAAATTTAAGTAAATTGAAAGATTTTAGAATTACAATATTGCCAGAACCATTTTACTTCGTTATGGGTTTTTTGCGCGACTTTGGCGTACGATAATCCTACCCAATTAAATAACACAAATTGGTTCGACCAAAATACCGTCGTTCGTGAGGCTTTCGACGACGTTGGAGACCATCGTGTCTCGAGCGAGCTAGGAACTTCTAATACAACACTAATTACAACAACGACGTGTTCGCAAAAACTTACGTCAAATTAGCACGACGTTTATATGCGTTTTTCTACCGCAACATAAGTTATATTAAGAGGAATGAAAAATACAAATTCGTAAAATTGGATGCAACCAATACTTATACCAAAATTTAAAGGAATGCCTATCAAAATTGAGAGCGCTTAGTTAGAAAACATTTGATATATACAAATAAAATGAGGAAACTGATTGTAATCTGCTTCGTTTCATTCAGAGCCAGAACACCTTACAGCCATTCAATTCGATAATGGAACAGTGAATGTTGACTGGGAGCCAGATTCATCGCCGTGTTTTAGGAAAGATTACGAGGTTGACCTGCAATTCAGAAATATTGATGGGTGTGGCGACTTTTCTTCGATCTCGTATAGAACGAATCAATCTTATTTGCGAATTGACCGAGAGTTTGTTAAGTCTTATTCTACGCTTGTCCTATCAGCTTATACAGTCCATGAGTCGGATTCCCGAACAGATTATTCAGATAAATCAGAAACAAGTATTCAAACGAAAGAAGAAGGTAATATTATGAACAACTTGTGTAACTGTGAAAACTTGATGGCCCTTACCAGGCTTTCCCGGAACGCACAGCCGTAACATTTGTTTGTTACGGCTCACCGTAACATTTACATACCTTGTCGCTGGCGACGTCACATGGTTAAGGTCACGTATGGTCAGGTAATGCGTATCAAACAAATGTGACCCGTCATATCGAAAGGTACCTTAATACCGGCAAAGTAAATTACGAGATACAGGCCATTGAAGTTTGGTATTAGCCAAAAATCACGTCCAAGGTCGAATTTCTAATTTCATCAGAAACATTACCTTTGAAGTGTATTCTATCATATTAATCAGGTTCCAACATCTAAAACATAAAATAAATGTTTTTAAAATACAGATACAAATCCTTTCTCCATTCAAATTTTACCAGTTCAGAAATTTCAAAATCGATTTTCTCAGTACTACAGTTTTCTGAATCAGCCCGATGCCTTTACCAATTTGGATGTAACTATGCAATCCAACATCCAATAACCAAAAAATAAATTTTCATTTTGGGACCCTTTAGGTACCTTCAAAGCCGACCATTTCAGTTTGTGATGCCCGAGTGCATGATTGGAAGGCACTGTATCAATCTTTTTAACAAATATTGCGTCTAACGTCGCATTTCGCGTCAATATGGTACTAAAAAAGTGTTAATATATGAATTCGTCAGAGAGTGTATTATGTTCTTGACCAAACCCTAAGCGGGTTTAAGCTACGTCGTATCTCAACATATTGTATTACTATTGGCTCATTCCAGTGGAAACTGAACCTTTTTTTTATTTCAAGCAAAAAATCAGTTTTTTTATTTGACCACATAAACATGTTTTTCAGTCATACGTTTGTTACTTGGTACGTAAGAAGTATTTTGCAATCAGAAATTATAAAGTTTGTCTATCCGTGCATGAATGAGCACATGTTTTGTTTCAAAAATGTCACAAACGTTACCAAAACGTTACACCAAAATGTCACAAACGTTACCAAACGTTACAACACAAAACAATGCATTAAAATTATTCCTGGCGATATAATGTTCTGTAATTTTTATGAAATATTTGTAAATATGTTTCCCATAATCGGTGTAAGGCGCAATAAAAAAATCGTTGACACTTCAGAGAAATTGTACTTTGAAGTCATTCAGAGCAAAAAAACATTTCTGTGTGCGGTCACAAACGTTACCGAACGTTACATGGACTTTACTCAGGTTTTTGGCAATTGATTTAATTTTCAAACATCTGCATGTCTTGATCCCACCTGTGAGCACCATTATCAACAACAAACTCGTTGATATAATGTTTTTGCTAGGTTCTGTGGCCATTTAAAATTGAAATTTTTCAATTTTTCGGTCACAAACGTTACTTTGGAATGAGCCTATTACATTTTGTGATCGTTTGAGTTTACTAAATCCGTTTCATTCATTCAATGACTGTAAACAGTCTGTCCCGGTACGCACAGCCGTAACATTTGTTTGTTACGGCTCACCGTAAAATTGAAGTCGATATAGGTAACGGCTGCTCTAAATGTAGTAAAAATTGCTAATTCCATTATACATAAATGCATCATAATCATAATCATAATCTTTATTTCCAAAAAACTTACAAGGTAACATGAAAACTATATCAACTACTCCTTAAAGCTTATATTGTTGTAATAACTGATTTTGCCCTATCAGCTAGCATTTTATTCCCATGAATTGAAAAAGGAAGGGGAATAAAAAGGGGTCTTTTAGTAGCGTATCGATAGCGTAGTTATCGTCATCCTGCGTTGTCAGTTGATTTTTTTGTGTGTGTGTGAAAAGGGTTAACATTGCCTAACTGCATACGTTGATGGATTATGATCAAACCTGGGTCACAGGTAACCCTCATTTGTTGATGAGGTCAAAGACCACATACCAAAGTCAAAGGTCACATACGGTCAAATTATAAGACATGATTTACGTTTGTAATATCATGGTAACCTGAATTTGAGGTCAGAGGTTACACCCAATGTTTTATAAGATAGTACTAGGTCAAATATATATAAGGAAAAGCCAAACCAGAGGTGTTCCAAGAACTATATAGTACTAGAACTTTTTATAGTTACACCTTATCCTTATAGCATGTATAAATTGGAAGGTAGGGTGTGAGTGTTGAAACTGGTTCGAAAATTATGTGGTCATTTATATCATAAAACTTAAATAAGGAGCATTAATCCTGTCATTAATCGTTGTAATGATAAAAGTATATGCTTGGAGCAACGAAATATATTATTTGCATAATTATTGTTCTTTTATTTTATTTTAGCGCCATCAAAACCTCCTATGGAGATAACAGCAGACACTACAGAAACAGACCTGTCTTTTACATGGGACGGCCCACCATGTGGATCTAGACATGGTTTAATTCGAGGATACTATTATCGCCTGAATACAACTAATGGAGAGTTACTACAGTCTGAGAATATTTCAGCTGTTGCTGTACGTTTTCCAGATTTTAACTACAATGACTATTCGTTTGAGGTCGCAGCATATACGTCAGAAGGCATTGGTCCATATGCAGAACCACTAGGTAAGATTTTGACTAGCATTTTAGCTCTACTTGGACTAATAAAATGACGCAATTTGATTCACCGATAGTCGGGTGTTGATACGTACATACTAATCTAAATCATGAAATATACGTGTTTATCACCGTAAATATTTTTCTTATAGTCGGTTCATTTGCATGTATATATTGTTTTTCATGTGACCCCTGCTACATGTACTAGTTCTTACAGGGGCACTTGGTTTCCTACGTCGAAAAACAAAAAAATCTTTCCTACATATTTCGTCTCTTTTCTCTGCATACGAAATATCAATAGGATAAGCCTGGCTTTCTTTTCAAATGTTAATAATGATTAACATAATGTCAAAGGAACACTTCATGATTACGAATCATGAGCTTAACTAACTATATGGTTTTAGGAACACATCATATGAGTGGTGCTCTGGCATAATGAGCGGAAAGTCGCGATTGAAGATTTTGAATAAATGGCTGCTAAAGTAAAAATATGATGAAAAGATCAAATTTCGTTTTTTGACATTAAACAAATAAATGCATTAGGGTTAACCTATATTTCGCGTTTTGAAGGTCAATTCCACCGGGAAGTGTAATTATTCACGGGTAATTGATCGCGTTTTGCTATTGTACACTATTATAGTAAACAGTAACTTTAAAATCGATTTGCGACAATTTTTTACTGCCAAGTTTTGAGTGGACTGCCTTGCATTTCGATCTCTAAATGAAAATTGTAAATATGTAGGAATCATATTTACTGTAATGATTTTATTCCAACGAGAAATAAAAAGGTTTTCTCAGATCAATCAATAAAAACGTCTGGACCTATTCTTTGGAATGCAATTGATCACAAAATAAAAAAATCAAAGTCAATAAAACACTTTCGTAAACAACTGAAGTGTCACCTCATATCAAATTATCATTAGCAAATCTTTGTTTGGAGCATAAGTGACTTTTGTAGTTTCTTTGTTTTTGTATTTGTTTTGTATAATTTTTTCTCAGGGTTGTGATTACATCAGGCCTTCCTGGCCTTTCAATCACATCCCCCATATTGATTTGTTTGTTTTTATGTACAATTTTTAATACGTTTGTAAATATTGATATGGAAAATAAAACTGTCTGAAAGAATGAATGAATGAATGAATGAATGAATGAATGAATTGTAGAAAGAAAGTATGACATATTATATATCATTCGAAAGCTGAGATTATAGAGAATTAAAATATGCCATAAACTCAATTTTGAAAATCGCGACTTTCCGCTCATTTTGCCAGAGCACCACTCATATGACTTCTAAAGTACGCGATGATTTAACCTATAGCGGTCTAAAACCATGATAAAATATACATTTATACTTTAAACACCCGGTTTTAGTTTCAAATACAGTGTACTGACTACAAACTTATTCAATGTATATCTAAGTTTAACTAATTGATTTTATGTTCTAACGTTATACTAATTCTCAATTTTCTTATTATATTCATGGTGTTTGTGCTGCGTATTCTCGGACTTGGGTCATCAAATCTTCCTTTTAAAGTGAACTGTACAAGTAAGTAATTCCAGCCTGTAAATAAATGATAAGTTTCCAAGTCAAGTATTGCAGATAAGTTTGTTCTTTCCATTTGAAGGTTTTTTTAAGAGGTTTAAATCGCTATTCATATTCTTTCATTATGATTGTTGTTTCAGGTAGCCTTCACAACTCAGTTATTTTCAAAAATTCGGGTTTGCAAAAATAGTTCAATGATTTTTTCACTAATGATACACATTTGATAAAAAGAAAAGTTAAACAGAACACATATATATTGTTGACCTCTTTTCAACTTGGGTAATTTTTAGAAATTCGACATTTTCAAACTACATGGTATTAAAAGTTTTCCCAAAGACATGTTTTATTATACCTACAATACTAATAAAAAAAATTGTTTTTTAACATCAAATATTTGATAGTGGAATATTTTGGCGCGACAGATACCAAGTTGAAATCTAGTTGTCTTGCATTTATATATACATACTATAATAGATTTATTTTATTATTGCAATTTCCCCCTGTCTCTTGAACAGTCTATTGCTACCCGTACACCTTACCCAACTCTGATCCTAGAACCATGCTGCCCACCCATGGCAAAAGGAACCAAGTGACATTTTGGGAGAAATTGAGTTATTGCTTGGAAATGGTTGAGTGTGACCATATCTAACTAATAAACTCACTTGAGCAACCAATGTTGCGAGCGAAACCATCGCCCTTCAGCTGGGTTGGTTTCGCTCGCAACGTTGGTTGCTCAAGTAAGTTTAATTCTGGTTGCCATGATTAATATATTCTGAACTTGAATCAACCCAGATGAATGAGAGTATACATGATCAACTAATAAATTCATTAACATATATATAAATATTACACCCAACCACCAAAAATAACACCTTGAAAATTGAGAATCGTATACAAGTCAATGGTAGCTTCAAACAGTTTTCTCAAAATAATCAATTTGTCACTTGGTTGCTTTTGCCATTTCTGTTTTCGGAAAAAACAATAATTCTTCTTATTGCGCAGGCAACACTCATTTTTTGTTGAGCTCAAAATCAAAGGTCACATAAGGTTAAGTTATAAGACTTGATTTAATATGATTTGTTAATGAGGTAAAAAGGTTATATAAGGTCATAATAAGGTCATAGATAAAACGTGGGCTTTATATCCACACCTTAAAATGTATAAATGGGAAGAGGAACAGCTTTTTTTATATTATATTGCAATAATTGTATAAAAACATCGATTTAAAGTGTATGATTAGAGCAATGAAATATAATCATTAACATGTTGTTCTTCTTGTTTTGTTTTTAGAGCCATCAAAACCCGGGGAAGTAACAACAAACGTAACTAAAACACATCTGTCTTTTAAGTGGCTCAATCCACTATGTGAATCTGGATTAATCCAAGGATACTCTTATCGTCTGAACGCAACTAATGGAGAGATACTACGGTCTGGCAATGTTTCAGACCTCGATGTACAATTCGCAGATTTGAACCACACTGGCTATTTGTTTGAGGTTGCAGCATATACATCAGAAGGCATGGGTTCATATTCAGTGCCATTAAACGGTACATTTGACCAACCAGGTAAAGTATGATTATGGGTTAATACATGCGCATTTCATGTTGCGAGTAATCAACCTTCAACACATGCTCAGATATTTGATACGTGATATTTGCACGTATTGGTCAAATTAAGGGGCGCAACATTAGATATCAAGGCAAAAATTGCCGAGGGTCCTGGATGATTGGATGATTGATAAGCGGCAGTATGGAAATGTGAAAGGGATGTCAACAGCTCACTACTTAGTCAGCCTTATTCATTACCTTCACCAGGGGGCCGATAAAAGTCACCATATAGGAACAGTGGTCCTGACTGATTTTTCCAAAGCGTTTGATTTAGTTGACCACACTATCCTCATTGAGAAAATGATCCACATGGGAATCCGGAGGTCCGTCGTTCCTTGGATTTGTGACTTTCTCCACAACCATCAACAATGTGTGAGGTTTAACAATGTCCTTTCTGATTATGTGCCGCAACACGAGGGTGTTCCTCAGGGTACAAAATGAGGCCCAATTGGCTTCCAAATACACATTAACGAGGCTGCTGTAAATTCTACTTCCATGTGCTGGAAATATACAGTTCAAAATAAATAATTCCCCCCTAAGGAATATTGATTTTTCTGGAAAAAAGTTAGGCCCTGTAATTTGTTTCAAATTGTAAAATGAAGGCTAGAATGATACAAATTCAACGTGCACTAAAGTTTTCCATAACACTTAACGTTCTTCTTAAAATGTTCCTATTTTTGAAATTTCGTGACGAATCAAATGTTGCAGTTTCTTGTATTGGAATTTGAAAGTTGATGAAATTTGAATTGTAAGACAAAAAACCAAGAGTAGTCATTATTCAAATGGTAAGCACTTGTGAGGATAAAAAACGACGGTACCTGATCATTCATGGTTAAATGAACAAAACTTACGGGTTTATGGTTAAATGAAAGTAAATTAAAAGTGACATTTTCCAGAGGACTCTCCTTTTAAAAGTGCTTAGATTGTTTTCAAATTAATTTTACCTTTTGAAATGTTGAATAAGACACAGAAATTAATGTTTAAATGCTTCCTTTTGATTCTGAGGAATGGAAAACTCCTTACCATATCATTTTGCTTCGTTTAAGCCACCATCGATAACTGCGATTTCAACGGCAATTAGGCCTAAAGACGTTTTAAAATTTTCATCTACACTTACCTGATATTCATTCAACCGTGAACAAGTCACTTACGTTTTCATTCAGAAGTAACAAACATAAATTTTGAATAATGTTTACTACGAAGCAGAGTTAAAAATTTTCCTTACATTTAAAAATTCGAGAATTTTTCATATTCATATACAGAAAAATTACAACTTTTAATTCACCCTGAAATTTCATAACTGATGACTTTTCAAGAAAAAGGTTTCGTTGTGTGTGAAACTTTATTGCACACTGAATTTGTATCCTTCCAGCCTACATTTTACAGATTGGAAAAAATTAAAAGGTCCCAAATGATTTCTAGAAAAATCAATATTCTTGAGGGGGACTTATTTATTTTGAACTGTATATGTGGATGACTTGACATTTGCAGAGAATTCTACTTGCTCACATTATCCTTCAAGCTCTCTGCAGGCTGATCTCGATGAATTTACCAAATGGTCGAAGGATAATATGCTCAAGTTAAATCCCTCCAGTTTTATTTTGGTAAAAATCCCCTCCAGCCTTGCGACTTGAGTATCGGTCTTGAGCCACTGTTTTATATCAATGAAGCAAAGGTTTTGGGAATTTCCCTTGAAAACAACCTTAAATGGAACATACAAGTTGACGTGAAAAAAGCCAACAAAAGGTTGTTTATGTTGAGGACATTAAAGCGCTTTGGCTTTAGCAGTGACGAACTTCGTGTGGTGTACGGTGGATATGTACGACCAATTCTCGAATCCGCTGACGTTGTGTGGCACCCAAGTATCACTTCCAAACAATCTCGTGACATTGAATCCATCCAAAGAAGAACATGTCACATTATCCTTGGTAATTCATATGAGTCTTACATTGATGCTTTGGGTAGCTGCCAATTTGACTCCCTGTTTGAAAGGAGGGAGAACCATTGTCGTAGGTTTGCTGAAGAGCTCCCTAAAAATGAGCGGACTATAAATCTCTTCTCCCTCCTTCCAGATTTGAGTGTCATGGCTCCCTTAATAGTGTCAATATTTCAAATGCGGGTTAGGACAAAGTGCTTCGAAAATAATCATATACCCTATTTTATCAAAATTTTAAACAAATGATTTTCATGTGCATATATATTTTTTACTCTTCTATGTGTCCCCACTTGATACAGCTGGTACTGTATATTTAATGACTTCTATGGGTTTTTAAAACCTTTTCGTCTCTTTAATTTGTATTTTGATATTTAAATGTATTCTGTGTGCAATATTTTCATGTGATAATGTTTTTGTAATATTTGATATTGTAAATTAGCGTGTGATTTGGCCCGAGGGCCACAATTTGCTTTTTGAAT
>JXSR01S072990.1:47933-59127 GCA_000969725.1 Ophiothrix spiculata
AGGTGACGAAAACCGCCCGGCCCGGGGCTCGAACCCACAATCTCTGTATTACGAGACCCGTGCTCTAACCGCTCGGCCACGCTCCCCTCTTAAACATGGCACAGCATAGTCTATCATTAAACAAGAAATTGCAATCATACTGATAATGGCACATATGAGAGGGTATCAAGAGTCTTAAAAATCACCCTGGAAGAAATACGACCAGGAACATAATTTTAGTGTGCAACCCTTAACCCTTTGAACCCAACAAGCCAGTATACCAGCTCACGTGTTCATGTACCATATCCCGATTAAGCGGGTTTACTGGCTTTCAGGTCACATGTCAGAAACTTGATGTGTCTGTTAACAGGCATGGGTATAGTTACAATTTTCAATGGTCTCATTCATATCGAAACACATCAATGAAGCTTTGAACCCACGGGTGATGGATCATTTTGCTCTTATTTACTCCACAGAGGTGAAAAATTCCAATTTTCAACAAATGTGGCTTAGCCCATAGACTATACAATGTAAATGTTGAATATGTTGGTCGTCATAAATAGTAGTCTTTTGTGAATGCTGGTTATTGGAACAATTCAGACTACTGTAAAATGAAAAAGTAAAGCAAGGGAAATCAAAATCAGAGTACACTAAGGGGTTAATATATTTTTTTAAAACTTTTGGGTTGGCACGGGTCAGCGGTACAGATACACGTGGAATGACCATCACGGTTCAAACGGTTAAGGCATCTTTACATAGTCACTGTACAAGTAATACATTTCTCTCCAAGTTTAAACTGATTCCCTCAGAAAAAAAAAAAAGAAAAGAAAAGAAGAAGAAGAAGGGGGGAAAGGGGAAAAAAGAAAAATGATCATGTATACACTCATTCATCTGGGTTGATTCAAGTTCATAATATTATGTAAATCTAGGCAACCAGAATTACTTACTTGGAGCAACCGACGCTGCAAGCGAAACTATCGCCCTTCAGCTGGGTTGTGTTTGAATGTGGAGTCACGGAAGTAGTCTGGATGAGAGCGGAACAAACTTCTCTTAACCTTAGTGGAGGTGCTAGAGTCATCCTATCACACGCCTGGGACAGAACAATAAAGACACTTCCTCGCAAGATGACGTCATCTCCAACATCTGATGACGTCAATTCCATATAGTAACAAGGTCTACATCACAATTTAACCCAGCTGAAGGGCGATGGTTTCGCTCGCAACGTCGGTTGCTCCAAGCAAGTAGTTCTGGTTGCCTAGATTTACATAATATTCTGAAAAAAGAAAAACTACTTTTAGAGAAAAATTTCATTTTGTTTTTTGCCAAAAATAGACTTTTTTTAGGTCGGCCATGTTTGTTTATGTGCGTATAATTGGCAGCTTGCTCTATAGATTTATCACATTACAAATACCATATTTTTTTTTTATATAAACAGTTAGTAGATCTATTTCACACATAAATTGATAATTTAATTATCAAATCTGGTACAAATAGTGTTCTAATTTAAGATTCAAAGCACCAAAAGGCAAAAATTCAAATGAGTTTTCATTAAAAATTGAAAACTTTATCAAATCTCAATTGAAAACACTCTTACTCATAAATTCAAAAAATAAATAACATCATCTATAGACCAATTTTTCATAAATTACATTTTACAACAATTTAGGGTCTGATTTCAGTTCAACACCAATTTACAAACAACATTAATAAAAGCTTCGGGTTTTTTGTCATTATGCAATTTTAGAAAAACAAATAAGATATTCATGAACATTTCTACATTTACCATTTCGCCATCTCAGAATCTTGATCAATGTAAAGCCAAAAACAAAATATTGTTTGTCATCCCTAACCGACCGTATATTTCAATTTCAATTTCAATTTTCTTTGAGTTTCAAATAGGCCTGGGACTTTCCCGTTAATTGATAGCATTATTTAATTATCAAGTATTACTTAGTATTTATTGGTACCCTACTTAATTGTCAGGTGGGAACCCAGGTATACCCTAACAATTAGATTAATGGATTGAATGGAATACAAGGATATAAACGAAACACTGGTCAGTGGTATAAGTATGTAATTATCATCCTTAAATATGCCATCTTCTGATAACATCAAAACTTTAGAAATTTTACCTGCTAAGCAACTTCAGAATATTTTTTTTCAGTTAATCACGCCATCATGGATTTTTATACTCCCATTCTGGTAATCAATTATGAAAATTTGTACCAAGGTAAGCTTATCTCGGGCAGGTATCCATAGGTACCTGGGTGTTAGTCCCCAGGCCTAGTTTCAGGTTAATTTATTTAAATATGAAAATAAAAAGCCAACCACCCACTGACTCTACTTTTTCAGGAGTCTTGAAAGGCAAACAAATAATATTTTTGGTCTAATTAATACTGAAGCCTGCATCCACACACTGTACAGATCATAACGATTGGCTAAACACACTTTTCTCCTTACCCTTGAAAGTTAATATTATGTTTCCCATAACATTCAGCTCTTAGTTTTGACAAGGTCACTCTTTCATTATTCATTATTTGCGGACATGTCATTATTTACTTAAATTTCAGTATATGTCACAAGGTTACCTGTGAGCCTTTGTATGATGAGGTGGGCGGAAACGTAAAATTAAATTTCAAGGGCCTAATGAAAGACATAATTTGTCACACAGGTAAACGGAAGACATCCAGGTCCGACAGAGATGATACGTACAGATAACCTTTGAACTTTAAGATGGTCATTTGAACCATGTGCTTTTTCATCACCTATAATCACAGCCATTACAGAATTCATACCGTCATTTCCACAAGGATGACGTAGAACCTCCTTCCAACCTTTAGGTGACATGAGCCGTATGTTTTCATCACCTGCAGTCACAGAAAAACTGATTTCAACAGAGATATTGATGCATGTTGAATGCACTGTTCAATGAGCATGTAATCCGTATTTATGACTTACTCAAATTCATCTGTTCTGTGGAGATTGTGTAAATGGCCCTGACCTTTTTCGATGGGCACTTGAGCCTCTATTGCTTTTCATTTAAACAGAGATAGATGTTAAATTTCTCTGATAAGCATGCCAGTCTTGTAGCTGTGATATTCATGACCTTTTGACCTATTAGATGGGCATGTGAGCCTTGTGGTATTCATCGCCATCCTGCTCGTCCTCATTGGCCTCGGTACTCAGAGGGTGTAGCATGACCTTTGACCTTTTAGATGGGCATGTGAGCCTCGTGGTACTCGTCACCATCTTGCTCATCCTCACCGGCCTCAGTGCTATCAAGCTGTAATTAGATATGAGAAAGAAAATTGTAAATACTGATCATAACTGGCAATGAATTGGTAAATATATAGCTCAAATAATCAGGTAAACATGAAAAACAAACACACATCCACCATGGTCAAAATCTGTTTTTAACTATCTCTGCAACAATGATCTATGTCTATCGATAGGCAGTTTTTAGATTTTAATGTGCACTATTAATAGCGCAGCAATGATTTTGAGCGATGTTGCAGTGATGAAATCACTTGACTCTGAATGCCATCATGGATACTATAATACATATTACTAATTGAATATGCAAATAAGAACATCCAAACTCCAATAGCTCCCTTCTGTTAAGTTCTATAAAATATAAATGCATACAAATCTCTGAACATGCTTTCAAATCACTAAAAAGCATTTCCATGTCTTTATCCCAATCAAAGTGTCACATTTGTAGTATACTTTTTAGACACTGTTAGATAATATTTCTAGCATATAGTTGCAGAGGGGAGCTCATGGAGTTGGGGTTTTCTTGTAATGGCTGTTTAAATATAGCAACTATGTACTATAACAATTATCTAACAATATGTCTAAAAAGTCAACTACAGGGTCAAATGTGACACTATGATTAGGATATTGACATGGAAATGCTATTTTAGTGATGTGAAAGCATTTTCTGAGATTTGTATATGCATTTACATTTTATAAGTATAATTAACAGAAGGGAGCTATTGGAGTTGGGATGTTCTTATTCTGGTGTATTCAATTATCACATTCTTATCAAAAATACACTCTATCAAATGGGTAAAGTTTATTACTACAAGACTATGGAAACTGATGGATTAGACAGCCAGGCAGATGAGAAGGCAAGAATGATGCATGCATGTGGGCAACAATTAAGGGATGCAGGAACTAAGCTATGCTCCTGGCACAGGTTTCTGCACTAAACCTTTGTTTAAATCATATTTCGAAAGCAGACTTACAATCATTTTATGACCGAGTCTATATTTCATATATATCTTACCTTTGTGATGTACTGGTTTCAAAATATAACAAGTATTCACTCTTCAAAATCACAATTTAGGCCTAACTGATCGAACGCAACACATGGAATGGGGAAAGTTTGGTTTGTTTATGTTCATAAAGGACTGTAGTCCAATACTGCAACTATTACCGCTACTACATCCGGGAAGTTAAGTCTGCATGAGTAAGAGATAAATCACCCGGATGTTTTGGTGGCTCTTTACATACAGTCCTTTTTGAGAGAATGTTTAACAAATGTTTCTTTACAATTTTGTGAACATGAGTTAAAGCATGGAGTGATCAATAACAAATTGCATCAACAGCATCACAATTACATCAGAGTGACCAGGACACAGTGCTACATTTTAAAAGCACTAAAAGGTGAGCAACTATTTAGCTTTGAGTACCGTATTCATCCTAATTATGCGCCCCAGGCGCTTAAGTTACTCGTTTTCAGGGGGCGCTTTAATTTTAGAGTGATCAAATGAAAAGTCAAACTTGGGAATTTACTCACTTAAACATTAGAAATGCAGTTTATTTGAAGTCAAAATCATCTAAAGACAGAAATGTTTATATGGTGATTTTATTTTGATTTTTGACCCAATTTAGCTGTGTAGGCACATTAAAGAGGGGGCGCGTAGACAGAAGTCACTTGTAACATTCCGTAGTGGGTGCTTATTAGGGGAGGGGCGCTAATTAGGATGAATACGGTACAGAGTTAAATCTAGGAACATGGAGTGATGAAGTTAAGATGTGTAAAAGTTTTGTCAATTCAACTCAATTGCATAATCAAGTCTAAATTGACCAAAAAAAAAATCAATACAAAAATTTAATTTGAAACATGCAACCATATATCGCTTCAAATGACCACATTCATGCTTCACATTCAGAAAAGATCACAAGACTCATGCTATATAGAATCCAAACATATAGCCTGCACGCATAAAGCTACATTACCTTCCGATTGGTTTCACCCATCCAACTGAATATGAAAAAATGTATATATGAAACGCACAATGAGAAAAGACTGCCCAAAGTGAATATGCATAAATATGTGCAAGGCAAGCACAAATAATCTGTGTTAAGAAGGCATAGCATACTGTATTTATTTCATTTATCAAAGTCCCTTAGACTATACTTTGATCAACACCAAATAGGCGGGCCCCTTCACATCGTGAATTGATACAGATAATCGCATGCGTAGCTTGATACAGCAAAACTGCAGGAGACGCAGCGCGCGTTGCACGTGCGACTCGCGCATCAGTACACGGCGCGCGTGTAACTGGGATTAAGTTTTACTTGCGGATGAAGAAAAGCCTCATAATTCCTGCCTATTTAGTGATGATCAAAGTATACTCTGGTACCATGTTGTATACTCATGCACATGCAACAAAATAAAATGAGGGGTTTTTTTAACAACCAAGATACATGAGAATTGAAATTAGCTATCTTAACATGCCGTCATGAAAAAGGTTGTTTTCTTTTTAATATCAACAGGTTGTTTTAAACTGTGTTTATAATGTTTATAATGAAATCCTCAGTTTCAAGTTAAACTTAAAAATATAAATATTTTTTTGAGTATATTTTGACAATCTATAAGTGATGGAATTCCCCTGGGTGGAGGTAACTGGTAAACCTCCATAACTTATCTCCCTCTAATTCAGGCCACAAACATAGGGAACACCCCTGTAATAAGGAGCCATTTCAAAACTCACACTGACCCATATTGAAATTTGAAGTATTGGAAACTAGCAAAAAGGCAGTAAAGGTGACAACAAATCAAAGGTATATGCAATTATAAAATATAGTGAAAATTTTCGATATAACTTCAATTCCTTCCTATGCTAAAAGGTTGTATGTACATGTCTTTGATATACTATATTGCTTTTAGTAATGGAAAATTATTGGAAATCTGCTCATTTCTGAACGAATGTTCCAAAATAATGTAAAAGGAAGAAACTTTGCACATATTCTGAAGTGCATGAAGCACGTACCTCGGTTGAAATGAATATACTATCCAGCAAAAATGGTGTTTATTGATTTTGCAAAATATCAAAATTTTAGCTGGTAAACACACTGGTAATTGTATGTCTTTGCAAAATTAATAAAAAATCTAGGTATACAGACCACAAGATAGCCAAAAAATAAGATCAATTTTTGGATGGCTTTATTAGCTTTGCAAATAAGCTCTTCATATTGCTTTTCTCCAAATTATGTGACCCTTCATATCGAAAGGTACCTTAAGGTCGGCATAGTGAATTACGAGATACAGGCTTTTGAAGCTGAGAATTTCTAATTTCATCAGAAACGTTACCTTTGAAGTGTATTCTATCATATTAATCAGGTTCCAACATCCAAAACATAAGACAAATGTTTTAAAAACCGAAATAAAATCCTTTCAAGTTTTACAAGTACAGAAACTTTAAACTTGATTTTCTCAGAACTATAAATTTCTGAATCAGCCCAATGCCTTTTACCAATTTGGATGTAACTTTTGCAATCGAATATCCAATAACTAAAAGCAAGGTGTCATTTTAAAGCTTAAAACATAATCTTTCGATGAAACCAAAAAAATCAATTTTCATTTTGGAACCCTTAAAGTACCTTTCGACGTGACGGGTCATATATTGCATTTTTACTTTGTTGGAAAAAAGAGAAAAAACTTACTGCATCTAATTCTCTGGCTGTGAATATCCTCGCCAGCTGCCGCCTTAGAGGCACAAGTAAAATGAGAAAGAATGGGAACGCCAGAGCCGCAGGGGTGATCTTGACGACCCATAGGACTGCAACGCAGCCGAGCTGGATGATGGTAAATAAATGCAACCGCCATGTTTTGATCTGAAACATAAAAGGGGAAAAATGTCAGAAATATTTTCTTGTCATCATGGAAGACTGAGAAAGAGGGCACTGCATGCATGGATGACGTTAAGGGGGTACTTCGTGTTGGAAGGGCTAAAAATAAAAACTGCAAATTGAAGTGAAGGAAAAAATTCCCTTCCAACATGGAGAACCCCCTTTATAATAATCCATTTATAGGTAGCTCAATTTAATTTATGGTAACTGCATCTGTTACATTTTATCTTATAAAAAATGGCAAAAGGAAAATATTATGTTTGAAATCAACACATTTTGTAACAGAAAGTTCGAAAGTACATCTAGAAAGATGCCCATATAAAAGTAAAACCATACATAAAATGTTTCTTGAAAGAGGCAACAGAATTGCATTCTCTTACAGGGAGCTGACTTTAGGGTCAATATGCACAAAAGAGGTTTTGACCCTTGTCTTCCTCCTCCCCCCCCCCCCCCCAACGGATGATTGCCGATTGCACCAAAACGCAAAAAAAAAGCATTTAGGTAATTGTTTTTAGAATTGTTATTTCCTTCATTTATTAGTAAAAAAACCTGACAGAATTCCGACATTTAGAACTTTTATAACCATCTCTGAAAAATTCACAATTTTTGGTCGGGATATACTTTGTGACGTCATAATTACATAACGCCGGCGCCATGACCTTTTCTCATGATCTTTTTATCAATTGAAAAAGGAGACCCTATACTTAAAGTACCAAATAATATAACTTTCGGAGTTTTAAATTCAAAACGTGTTACAAAAAATGGCTCAGGAAGATGAGGGCTACCTCGTACAAAGATTTAGACCAGGTTTAACTTGATCGAGACCTGTTACACAGCTAAATAAATTTATCTAATCCTAACCCTAATCTTTACCCCTTATCCTAACCCTAACACTAAGACATGGTGCATGATAGTCTATAAAGTTATGCCGTTATTACAACCAATGTTTACTTAGAAATGCAACATATATATGCACACTTAACATTTCATTAGATAAACTCCCTCCCACTTACCCCTCTAACAAATGACACATCAGGGTGATGTTTGATCGGCATCAACAGTAGTTCACATCTTTCTACCATCTGTATTCCATTTAGGGAACTCACTCCCATGTAAAGAAACACACCAAATAATACTGCTAGTGGTATTTGCTTCAGTAATGGAGATAAGGCAATCGATAAACCTGCAAAAAATGGTAAAATGCTATGTTGTTAACCTTCTTGAATATACTCTAGGGTGGTATTTTAGCAAGCATTTTATTTGTCGACAAAAGAAACACACCAAATAATACTGCCAGTGGTATTTGCTTCAGTAATGGAGATAAGGCAATCGATAAACCTGCAAAAATGGTAAATGCTATCATGTTGTTAACCTTCTCGAATATACTCTAGGGTGGTATTTTAGCAAGCATTTTATTTGTCGACAAACCTGCTAGTAAAATTGAGAGACTAGCTGTGTTCACAAGGTGATGTCATACTTGGGAACTCTTATTCTAGAGTTCTCAGAATCCTGTCCACATTGGAAAACTAATACCCCGTTCAGACAGAGCCTAAAAGTCGTTGTTAGTCGTCTTTAGTCGTATTCGAGTTATATCGAGTTCAAAATTCACTTGTGCGTGAACAGTTCAAGTCGACTTAAGCCGGGTTTCAAAAAGTCATCTTACATCGAATTTTCAACTCGCTAAAAAGCAAGTTAAGTTGCGTTAGTAACTCGATGTAACTCGACTAACGACGACAACCGATGACTTTTCGTATGTGTGAACACCTGTCGTCGCAAGTCGAGTTGAATTCGTGTTTACTTCTACAGCGCATTGACCTGGAAAAAGTAAAGTTCATTTCAATTCAACTTCAAAATCGTAACGCATGTGTGAACAGTCGTAAGTCGAGTTACTTTTCGCTAATCCGAGGTCGTGTTTGAAATTAAAAATGGACTCGATATAAACTCAACACGACTTTTTAGTGTGTCTGAACGAGGTATAATTCTCAAGAATGATACAAGCTAATTATGTCATCTCAGGCATTCAAAAACAAGGCAAACAATTCACTGACCTTGTTGATATCAAAACAACAAAGCCACTACTCGAGTATAAGAGCAGAGACCTTGAGTAAACCCCAAGTTTTCTTGGGATTGATATTCAGGGTTTTAGCCAGTCATAAAACCTTGAGTAGAAGAATTTCTGCACAGTTCACACCACGCTAATACTAGAGTCGATCTAGAGAATCTGACTTCTTAAATATGACTTGAGAATGAAATGCCTCAATGTGAACGCACCTACTGACATTGACAAATTGTCAACAATGCGTCACATCAACGCCAAAAAGGCTACGTGCTTACACCCAAGGCACTGCTGAATTCATCACCCTAATAGCTGGCTCTAGTGATGTCACTGTAGTACTAAATAATTGACATGTAATCAATTGATGCAGCGATTGAATTAAATTGACATGTACCCAAGATTTAATTAACACTTAATGCATAAACAGCTCCCTTTTAAGAAAAATGCAATATCCAGGGCATTTGTTGAAGACAATACTGTATATGCATTATAACACTCAAAATTAAATTTCCCTAAATATGAAACATTGTGTACTCTACTGATTTTGGTGTCATCGGAAAGACCAGCAGAGTCATAGCCAGACATTCGTAGCAATTATATAGGGTATTATAGTACATCGGATATTGGCTCATTCCATAGAAAATGAAACTTTTTTTGACTTCAAGCAAAAAATCAGCTTTTTTATTTGACCATATAAGCAGGATTTTTAGTCATACATTTGTTACTCGGTACGTGAGGAGTATTTCTAAAACGGAAATTGTAAAGTTTTTCTATCAGTGCATGAATGAGCACATGTTTTATTTCAAAAATGTCACAAACGTAACCAGAAAGTTACACTAAAATGTCACAAACGTTACCACACAAAACAATGCATTAAAATAGATCCTGAAGATAGAATGTCCTACTATTTTTATGAAATATTTTGTAAATATGTTACCCATCATCTGTGTAAAGTGCAATAAAAAATTCGCTAAAACCTCAGAGAATTTTTACTTTTAAAGTCATTTGGAGCAAAAATCTATTTCCGTGCGACGTAACAAATGTTACCGAACGTTACATGGATTTTTAAGGATTTTGGCAATTAATTTCATTTTTAAACATCTACATGTCTTGACCCCACCAGTGAGCACCATTATCAACAACAAACTTGATGATATAATGTTTATGCTAGGCTAAGTAGCTAATTAAAAGTGAAATTTTCCAATTTTTCAGTCACAAACGTTACTTTGGAATCGCCCTATTGAAAATAGCCATAACCTAAATAGCCATAACCTAACTCCTCTCTTGGAAAATCTAAATAGCCATAACCTAACTCCTCTCTTGGAAAATATGTAGGCAAACATGCTCTACATAACACGGATTAACAAATAACTTACCGATAATAAGATTGACTAGAAACGCAGTAACTCGCTGTTCATGAATGCTGACTAACTTGGGTTTCTCACCAGGCGCATGAGTTTTGCTAAACATAGTCAACGCCCCGGTATGTGTGACAGACCTGACGGTTGCAGCCCACACCCACGGCAGACCAAGGAAACCATTAATACAAGCTAAAGCACCAATTATGAGCAGGTCTAGGTGAAATCCAGATCCTTTCTTGAGTTTGTTCTCTTTCTTATTTACAATTAACCTGTGTGGAAAAGAGAAGCAAAAAGGTTCAAATAAATTTTAGGTAATAATAATTCAAACTAGGTCTATCAAATAAAATCAGACAAGACAAAAAAAAGTCTGAATACATCAAATCAGTTTAATCTCCACTTTTCTCAAGTCACAATCAGTATAATCATATAGCAATTCTCAGATTGCACAAATGTATATATACAAACTTCAAAAAACACATCAGCTAAATTCTAAAAGCCAGCAATGCCGGTAGTATAGCTGCAAACATATATAGCCCACATTCATAGGCCTAGCTCCATGAATTACAATACCCATCCTGTAATGAGGCCTATAGCTCCATGAATTACCATACCCACCCTGTAATGAGGCCTAGCTCCATGAATTACCATACCCACCCTG
>JXSR01S072998.1:31706-42602 GCA_000969725.1 Ophiothrix spiculata
TCAACATATCGGTTATCATCTAAAACAATTTGAAATCTGAGACGAAAACTGTGATCTTTTCCATTCATATTTTATTCATATTGTTATACTATACCTGATGCTTCGGCTTCGTCACATGCTTCCATGAAGATAAAAGCAACGACGAGCAAAACGGTGAAAACTTTCATTGTAGCCGGAGAGTTGTATCACTTCTATAATTGAATCGAAACTTGTTGATTCGGCTAGCTGCTCCTGCCTTCTAAATTGTTGTTAACTGAAAGCTTTAGAGAGAGTTTATCCACTTTTATTACAAAGGATCTGTTTGTTTGTTTGTTTTTTAGTTTGCACGTGTGTATGCTGTGTGCCATTTTGAGACATGGCCAACGTGAAACAGTTTTAATATTAGCATTTGGAAAAAAAATAAGTAGCTATTTATCATAATTAAACTGAACTGAATTTCAGAGGTGCACGTGGTGAATCCACAATTTGAAATGCGAAGCCTAGGAATATTGTTTCGCACTAAAACAATCAAACAAACAATACATGCAATATTCAGATTTTTATTTTAATCTTCCTACTTTTTTTGTTTCAGCACTTTGTGTGTAGAAAATGTTTCACGTTGGCCTATGTTTCAAGATGGCACGCAACGCGTGTATTTAATGATAGAAGCTCATAATGACAATTTGTTTAAACAATGCGATAATCCAGGTGGTTATGATAACAATAAGATTGTTTTTCTCAAAAAAAAAAATAGAACGCACACAAACAACATTAATGACTTCATTGAAAAAAATCATTCTTTTTTTTCTTTGACACAATTTAGAAAAATACAACGGTTGCAACAATATATATATATCTATATGTTTTAATTTTGCACAGCATCTTTTGACTTGTGTGTACAAATTGTTTGATTGGCGTGATGTCGAAAAAAGAAGTGTAGGTTTGAAAGGATATATTTATTGTTCTAAATTGCCCTAGGTTTGTTTCATGGCAAGGTCAGGTCAAGTCACAGGATATTTACATAGACTAGTTTACCAGTCGTTTGTTCGCCTAACTACAGACCACCCTGTATATCTACTTTTTGTGCTTTTTCGACGATCCTTACAATCATAGCTTTACAAATATTGTATATATAATTTACTGGGACTTTAACACGGGGAAAAGAAATACTATGCGTTAAAAAGAGATTTCAATTCTGCTCTAAGCTTGGTCCAAAATGCAAAGCACGAGTTTAGAATAAACTTTTTAAATCACTTGAATGCGGTATACCTTAGTAATTACGAAAATATTACAAATTCAAGTGTGTCAATATATCTTCCATAATTTGGGATGTTGTACACGACAACGACATGCAAAAACTACATTTTAATTAATCACAAAATACTGCTTGTGTAGGTAATTTATTTATTCCAGGGGTGTAAATTCATGTTTCTACTCAAATTTGACCCGCCATACCCAACTAAGTTTTTAAGATTTCAAAATCATGTCCAAACACACGTGTAAAAGTCTCATAGTCATCCTGCTTGTTAATTATTAATGAGCCCATTATTGTCCTGTAACGCTATAGACTAGTCAATCTCTGAACATTCATGGGAGTATGTGGACAAAATTGCAACACAAGATTTGTTGGCTGAAATTAACTGTTGATAACATCCCAAACAACATATTCAAAATATAGGAAAATGTAAGCTTATCAAAACAAAATGGCTGCCAAATCAAGGGGTAAAATTTCAAAATTGTTCAAATCTTGTTCAAAATCACGCCAACTTGTTCCTCTCATCACAAGGAAGCAGAAAAAGTATACTTTGACGTATGTCTGAAATATGGTTCTGAAGTTACAGACAAATATGTGAAAGGTCATATCAGAGTTTCCAGATTCGGCCCTATGGGAGTCTAAAATTTGAAAGTATTCGATTTTGTTCAAAATGGTCTCAAACTGTTCCTCTTGCAAACCTGTCAACACAAAGTAATAGTTTGCAGTGTATCAAATTATTTGTTGCTATGGTTACAGGTCCGATTAAACTCTGTGCTACAGGTATCAATGCAATGGTAAATATGGAATCTTTAATATGCTGACTTAAATGCTGCCATAACACAACAACTGTTAGTCACATCTAAGAATTATCTAAGAATTACCCAAATAAGCCATAAAATCTTTTGAACCATTCCTATGGCGTTTTTATTAAAGGTCAGATTACAAATGGCTGATCATTTCTTGGTAATCTATCATATTACATGTCATATTAATATACATTGCATTATGAAATTATGATACGTTTTGACACATGAAACATGAAGTAACAGATTCCCTCACTACACTGTGATTTCAATATCGTAATTCTATTATTATTAAATGTCATGCATTAGTAAATTTGATATTTCAGAGAGGAAGAGGTGATAAAGGTCATCTTGGGTCATGAAACCTCTATTGTTAATATAGATACAAGTGGTTGCAAAATATGTCACTATTCCCACATAATGTTTCATAATATTTCATAAGACTTGGAAACTAGGATAGCCCAGTGGGGTTGACATGTGATATGAAGATATTGGGATAAAAATATTTTAGGGGTCATCTGCGGTCATCATTTGTTTTAAGTTTATCACCATAAGCGACTCATGATTACCGAAAAACTAAAAAGTGGTTTAACTGGGCGATAGTGGTAAGTGATGTATATATATAGCTTTATTTAAGCATGTTCTTGGTTACAAAAATGGCATCTGAAAGAAATGTCATTCATCAAATAGTCCTTATGTAACACCCTGTATATTTTCTGCATACCCTGTATATTGACCTTGAAACTATATTAGGATGGTTTCTTACTTGGATGTAGGTCACAGGCCACCAACATGTATCAGAACATATAAATCATGTGATTTTGTTATCATCATTCTGTTTTTACAAAGATATGTTTAAAATTGCATTCAATGCCGAACTACCATACAATTGAAATCAACACAAGACCAAATTTCTCCGGGAAATTTATATATCCTACATAAATTAGGATATCGTATAAAATCGTGAATATGCTATCAATGTGAAATATAAAGATTGAGACTAATTTTAGGAAAAAAACATTATTCTTATTTGCTCAAATGAAAAAATGGAAGTATCAAAATGTTTTAAAGATTACCAAGAAGAAATACAGCCAGGAACATGATTGTATTATGTCACCATTTAGTCATCTTTACATAGCCACGGTGTAAAGTAACACATTTCTTCCAGTGAAAACGTACTGTCCACCGATCGACTTTGTAGAGGTCCTCTGTGAGCCAAAAATCCACATATTGTAATTTGCTAGAATTAACAGTTTCAGGTAGGCCATGCTTTAGTACGTCATTATGATACCATTTTTGTCTGATTCCCATAATTTTGGTATTAATGGAAAGAAGAAATTCTAACCTATACTATGGTATTAAACATTTAAACTTTGGGCGTACCATCATAGAATTACTTTGCGGTAAACCTTCAAATGTAGGGATTTAATTATGCCACGTAACTTTGATTTCTCCATTTAGTTTATATGGTTAGTGGAGGCAGGTTATTGACATCTATCGACACCTGTAAAGTATAAATACAATTGATATCATTTTGCACAATAATGTATACAAGGACAAGTGACCACCCTGACAAAAGTTCAATGATATAGCTCATCTTTAAAACTTTTTGATACCCTCTCGTATAAGAAATGTATTACATTCGATTCGATAGATATTATGAGCAAGTTTCTTTCAACTGCTCGTATAGAAAAAAAACCTATAAACAGCCTTGAACTAGATTTCGCTAAAGAATACTTACATCGATCATGAAGTTTCTTCAAAATATGCCTCATAATGTATTCCTAGTTTCTACAACATCAAGTAGTGGTTGGAGGTAACAGCTTGAGGCAAGCTTCAACGTTTAATAGAGCAATCAAATAAATTTCATTCCATTCGGAATTTTCCCCCAAACCTTTCTTTTGATATATAGGAAAATGCCTAAAAGCGTGTTTTTTTTTCTTGTTCTTTATCTTATTGTATACCTTATGTATATGATTATATTTTCTTCTTGTAATTTGTGTTTCTATACTTATTTTACTTCTTACGCACGAGAATGTTTGTTAAATCAACACCCTCGGTGTTGGGTGGACCAACAATTAACACCGGTGACAAATTGTTGAGGTCATTCCAAGTCAACATTTGTTAGGGCAAAGATGCTATTTACAAGCACTAGTGTTACACACACAATTGACTTAAAATCAAAGAGTATTGGAATGACGTCAACATTCTTTCACAGGTGTTGATTGTTGCTGTGAACCTTCTACAACATCGAGGGTGTACATTTAACATCGGAGTTTTTGCAGTGTTAAAAAACCTTTTTCCCGGCCAAAATTTGTAGTGATCTTTACACTATATTTAGGTACACTAATTACAACCATATTTCAGGGAAGAAAATATAAACTATTTCAAATGTTTCAAAAACTGTTTCAAAATGGCAGACAAATAACCGATATTCGTTTCGCAACAATTCGATTTTGGTAAAAATTTGAAAAACCTACTTCCTAAACTTCTTATCCTTCGCAATCAGGTGCTTAAGTAGTTTGTTTGACTCAGTATTGTTTTGACAATAATACTAAGTTGTATTTATTTTAAGCTAACATATCAAAGTACACTTTGTTACATCTATATTCTCAACTATGCATTGGCTATAAATAGTTTGATTCTCAAAATGATCGGTAGGTTATAATAATTTTTGTCTCTTTGCGTAAACATTTAAAAAAGAGACCTCTAATTATAACTTTATAAATTGATTTCGGGGACATGATTGACCCAAAACTTTTGAAATGGACTAATCAACCTAGGGACCGCTTGCATACTAAAGTGGTAGTCATGCTTGTCTCAGCACCTCAAAATTGTAGCCTAAATGGCGTAATTGTTTACAGCAAACTGCACCCCTAATGGTGGGGTAACGGCGCGGCGTAAGATTGTAATAATCCTTTTCTTACAAATAGGGTATTATCAAGTTCGGCATAAGATTGTAATAACCTTTTTCTTACAAATTATGTATTATCAAGTACGGCGTTAGATTGTGATAACCTTTTTCTTACAAAGTATCATCAAGCATAGATAATATTGAACATTTTTGTTCATTTACACGACGTTGATACTTATCTTATTTTACTTTTGACACTTTTATTGGAAAAGTACATAGCAAAATACTCAGTCGAGCAACATTAGTTGAAAAGTTACCCTTTGCGGCAGAAGTTGAATTTACAACCCTAAATGAGGTATGTGCTGAAAACTAGTCTTTTTCAAAGATGTTGACGCTACTGGTGGGTCAAAACCAGACCCTTTAACACCACATTATATAATGAGCATGCCTATCAATTGCCATATTATATCAATACCAACTTGAATTGCTTATAATAAGTTTATTTTAGTTCTACGTAACACAAATATACACCCCCGGTCGAAAGTGTTTGCGCACCCTTGCGCACGGGCAATTATCATATCAAACGACCACGACTTTGAAAAAGTTCATATTTTTTATAGATGCTTAATGTATCCAACACAAGTAATGTATGTTTCCTCTAATATTTGATCTTCAATAACCATAAAAATGGCCGATTTCCTGGACCATATACAAATACACCACACCAACTTTTTGATATGTACCTATTTTTTTATATTTTTCAATGCTCGTTATCACCGTATAGCCATAAAGAACATTTTCAGGTAATAAGTTTTCCAACAAATGTGCAGTTATGTATTTAAACTAAATTTATAATGCGCAGAATAAAGTACACAATATGTTTAGCACGCCTTATTTTAAATGCGTTAAATGCAATTCTTGTTGAGTTTTTTAAATACATGTATGCAAAATATAAATCCGCAAAAATATAGCGCAAATGATGACCGGTTCTCGAGATATGGCTGGTTAAATGTTTTGTGCGCAAACACTTTTGACCGGGAGTGTAGTGTGTATGAGTCTGTCGTTCCATCATTTTTAGTAATTTTATTGGTGAAATGAATCCCGAATCATGTCGAAGTTTCACATAAACGATAAAAAGCGAGCATAACAGGATCGCACGTCCTGCTAGTGGCAGTCAAAACCCTTTTCTATATTTTACGTGGGGTAAAAGTTAGTATGTTCTGACGTTTGTCCTTACTATCCCAGTTTTATGTTTATTGTTTCATTTAAGACGAAAAAAGTGGTCTTCCCTTGTTCAGTATTAACCTTCTTCGGGTGGTTACCTGCTCTTAACGGTTTATCATCGATTACACCAAAACTCAAAACAAAGTGTGCCTGGGCATTTATGGATAGACATGATAAATATTGAAAAATGGAAATATTGTTGTCAAGAAATTTGAGTTGATAAATCCGATATATATGGATAATCTTGGGAGTGTGACGTATTATTGACATCCTACACGTTCTATCTCGGGAGGCTTGTTTAAATGGTTTAAGATTTCATCAAAGGGGTCAGCAGAACTGTCACTTAGAATAAGGAAACACAAATCATCAATCAATCCCTAGTATTGGTTCACAAACTTACTTACTTCTGATCGAGACAGGTATTCAATTTTCGTAGTATAGTGTTTTAACTTTCGCTTCTTATCCGGATTATTTTCATCTTTAGCACTTGCTGCTACAGGGGATGAATTCGATTTAAGCAACTTTGATTTTTGTTCAAACGTACGTACATGGTGTCCCTTAAAGCAGCAGCGGAAAAGATGAAAGTAATATGGATGTGGAAGCGAAAATTAAAACATCATCTTATATATAGATGGATGTTTAAAATAGACACTTGAAAGCGTTCAACAAAACGTTTCTAGGCAGTTTACAAACTAGAGACTATGAAACATTAAATTGATATATGAACTCGTACACCCGGTGCAAGCTAACTTATCCGAGAACGATGCATTTTATAGTCCATGATGCTTAGAGATTTAGGTATAAGCAAACTTTAATTTTGAAAATGGCAGCAATCTTGGATGTATTCAAATGGATGTAATGTTAAAATGTAAAATATCACACAGAACGATACTCCAAACAAAATGATACCACTAGCGGAGAATCTGTGGGTGCATTGGGACCTTTTTTCAACTCATGGACTATGAAGAGGGAACCAGGTATATAGCGTTGTTGTTTGTGATAATTTAAAAAGACATCATTCTCCCACTAAATGGTTTTGCGTCGTATTCGTCAATCTACGCATTTGTATGTATTATTAAGTAATATAATAAATTTCAGCTGACTTCATCACACAGGTATAATGCTCCCGGTTTGACATGAGATTTATCACTATATAATATATTATAGAAAATAATATTGCTTTGAGCACTATGAGGATGAGATAGCGACTATTATCACCCTGTCTGCGTAGACTTGGATTGTAAAACCTGACAGCATTTGTCACGTGCTTTGACATATTGGATGATTGCTTCAAAATCGCACACCTACATTAGCAATATTTGCCAGCAAAAATATTATTTAGTCAGTTAATTTAAATATAGACGGTGTATAAAAAAGCACTGTAGGAAAACATTTATATACTAAGCTTTGGGTTTTGTTAATGCTGATTTCATAAATAAATGATTATTTCAGTTTCCATCCTTTATTACGTACTTCTCGCCGTTTGGCATAATAGTTGATCTGAACTACGTATTATGTCAAATTTCAAAGTCGGTTCAAACACAAGAAGTTTGTGACTGTGTGTAACTGAAATAATGAAGTTCAACATGTTCACCCAAGGTTATTGAATAGGCTAATTGGATACGAGAATGCAAGACTGACCCAAGTCCACTTTTTTTCAAAAATGAGTTATACACGGGAGATAACTCCTTATAACTACGGCTACCTTGAGTGTGAAGGAACAAACTGATTGCACACTGCACGGGTCCCCCAAAGTCCTACATGTATTCAAAAGTTATCAAAATCCAGCATGGACGTGGGTCAGTTTTGCATACATACAGTATGTTGTTCTATTGAATGTAACATAAGTAGTTAAAACCATGTTCTCGGCCAAAATTTCTCTTGAAATTGGAAGATGGTTGCTGTTAGTTGTAAGTGTAGGTTCTGTCTATATTGATTAGAAAACATGCAACAATTGAAAATCGGTAGTCTCATTTCAAAATGGCGGTGGAAAAACCTAAGTAAGGAAGAGTCCCGCAGCTAATATGTGAAAATACTGTTTTTACGACTGGTATTGTCAATGAAATTTGGCTCAGACAAGCAGAGCATAAGATCAGATGCATTACTGCACAAAATATTAGATCCAGATGGATCGCACCCCTTTTTACATAAAGCCTATTGAATGCAAGACTGATCCAAGTCCACTGTCTAAAACGATTCCCTGCAAAACATTGCAAGTAAAAAATTAATATTCTAGAAAAATCATGTTTCATATGGCAATTGGATTCATTAACCTATACCCTGCAAGCCAAATTAGCATCTTAAACATCAGACATACTGTGAAGTTTTGTTTTTTCGTTTTCTTAAAAAACTACTCCAGTGGACTTGGGTCACTCTTGCATTCCGATATTCAATTATTAAAGTACATTTTGTGTAATAGGGATCAACCCCCTCACGTACGGTTAGGGGGCAACAAGACAGATGGGTCGAAAAACGTGATTTTTAGGTCAAATTTGATTTGACAACGCCTGGGTCAAGGTCACTTCACCACTCAAGTTGAGTAGTCGTATGGAATGTGTATATGTAATGTATATGACAGATTGAAAACCTCTTAACACATTTTAAAACGTCATATACCGCCAGGGACCATTCCACTTTTACCACGGCCCTATCTTTGTAAACTGGGTGGCGTTGAAGGATCATTTTTCGTTAGCTTCCATATTTAATCGCCTGCTTTTCACTCTATTACATATACACATTCCTTATGACTACTCAACTTGAGTGGTGAAGTGACCTTGACGCAGGCGTTGTCAAATCGAATTTGACCTAAAAATCAAGTTTTTCGACCTATTTGTGTTGTTACCCTTACCTATACGTGAGAGGGTTGATCCCATTCGGAGCTCATATTTACACTTAACTAGATTACCTATCAGATCTGACCAAAAGCAACATAAGTTTCCCGATAGTTTCCTTACAAACGCTTTGTGAGATATGGCTGAGTAATGTGTTTGTGCGGAAATACTTTAAACCGCTAGTGTATGTATCATAAAATAGATATATATCATTAGAAGAGTCAAAAGTTATTAAGAATTATAAATTGTAAAACTTTTATGGAACCTGAACAGTAAAATGATTAAAACGATGCAACATAGACCCGTTTTAACCTTTTGTCTTGCCGTTTGACAGAACCCTGTTTTGATCGGTAGCTTTGACATTCATGTAGATTAATATGAAACATGCTATCTTGAGTTACCTGAGTCTGAACAAATCAAAGCAATTTGTTGCAAATTAATGTTTTTAAAACAACGTTTCTACTTCCCATTTAATTTTAGTTTAAGGGAGGGGGGGGGGAAGCACGTTACTCAATTTTACGTTTTTGCAAGTTTATTATGTACCATTTCATTTTAATAAATATGGGAGCTCGTGTGGTCTAGTGGAACAAAGCAGGACTCCGAATCAGTAGGTCGTGAGTTCGAGCCCCGCTACGGCCAACGGGTTATGTCCTTGGGCAAGACATTTAATCCTAATTGCTTCGTCGACCCAAGCGTTATCATGGGTAGTTACTAGGAATATACTCAATAGGCGCCGTGATTGTAAGGCAGCCGCGTAAATTGGTTATATTCTATTGGTAACGGAATAAATGTAAAGCGCTTTGATCAATTCTGGAAAAGCGCTATATAAGCACCGACATTTTTTATAAAGAGCTTAAAGTTAATAAAAGTATACATTTCCAGAAAGGAATTTTCACAAGGAACATGATGGTGATGTTGAATTTTGACCAAAAATCACATTTTTTAAGAAAATCACACAAAACACATTTTTTTGGCCATTTGGGCTTGTATTTAGCCAGATTAGGCTTAGTAGAAAAACATCTTTACTTCATATGACATTGAAAAGTATTTTAGATAGAATTATTTGTTTGATTGAGTTGGATATATTCAAATAACAGCAGAGCTGACAGCTCAATACTGAAGCAAGCTTTCTCTTCATGAACGTATGTTTAGGGTTTTAAGTTAAGTCATATCACAATGTATGTGTGTAGGGGTGTTTGCTTTAACTATATGCAGACAAAGATGTATTACTTAAGACGCATTCAGTTGTTGGTATGGAATGTTAGGGACATATTTAAGTGATATATGAAGAGTTTGTTTTCAAAAGGGAATAACTCCAAAAATGTGAAATGGGAGAAAAAAACAGTTTTTTAATTACAGGCCCATTTGACATTAATATTAATCTTGAAGGTGGTTAAATATTAGGACATATGACTAAAATGTAATCCGTTTGAGAAATCTGAAAGATTTCGTTTAATTGCAATTTGTGTTTTATCATTAATTTTCTGGTGGAGTTATTCCCTTTTGGAACTAAAATGGCAAATTATACTGGAGTTAATGCCTTTTGGAACTAAAATCGGTCATTTTATGGCAACAAGTACACAGTAAAGTATACCAGAAAAACCCTTTATCGAAACAATAGTTTTTTTGGAAAAGGGTTCATTCCATGAAGCCAGAGGGGTAATACTCCTCATTGGTACCAATAACTCAATTTCGACAAAAATTGGAGTTCCCTTTTGGAACTGAGCTCTTCATATACGAAACATTCGTGTGATAGTGTGATACAACATCTCAGTTACAAAAACAGGCTTTTGAACAAATAATACGAATGTTCTCTTTCATACATTACATATGTTTCTCTTTTTTCTTCTTGCATAATTTTACTACGGAATCACGAGGGGCTTTTCAGTAAATTTATATAAAATTTATCTAAATCAATTTACTTTTTTTTCAATTCACATTATATTTTAA
>JXSR01S072998.1:118639-128934 GCA_000969725.1 Ophiothrix spiculata
GTGTTCTTGATGCATGTTTGTCTAAAAATTGCACCCTTAAGCCAGAGTAGTCAAGCAAAAACTTACAATAAAACTCATTTATATTTAGCTTTATGAACAATACCACTGGGGAAATGCTAGAGCAATATGCAACGACATGTTTGGCACGATGTCATACGTGATAATACCATTTGGATGATATGATATGCATAGCCACTTTAGCGGGCTTCATAAATGCCCGATGGACGTGTTGTCAGATACTTGACATCTAGTGCAATTCGGTCTCCTACTCAGCATGGTCACCTTGTGTGATTTTTTATCGATAAAATAGAACAATTTTGAAGTTGAAATATATAAAATAACGTTTTCTTAACCTTCCCTGATGAAATTTTGCCGAATTCTATTTTGCATCCGATCATATATATGGAATAAGAAAGATGACCTTCAAACAACCCAATATCTGTAGATATCAGCTAATGGAGCTGAGGTTTTCTTGTAATAGCGTATTCAATTGGGACTTTCATGAATATCTCATTATTTAACGTTATGATATTTTCCATTTGTTTTTACACGTTACACGTGCTTTTGAAATGTAAATACATGTACTATTCAGTATATTTTCATCAAGTATAAGGTAATTAATGCTTTTTGGAATTTCAATCAGCCTGTTGCAAAATCTGCATAAATGAAGCAAAGACGTGATATTGCGTGCAAATGAATTCCAATCTGCAATCACTATTCTGTAATAGTACTTCTATTGATACCAGCAATTAATTCCAAAAGCAAATCATAGCCAACAGGCAAAATAACATTGTTATTTAGAAATTTGGAAATTCTTGAAAATAAATACATCTTGGATAGAAATAAATTTATATCAAATACACTTTAAGCTATTGTCTTTCCAAAGGAGTGTCTCCTAACAGATGATTCCTTGACCATAGAAATGCGCTAACGAATATGAAGTAAAGCTTTTGCGTAATCGTTATCCTTTGCGGTCATTTAAGCAAAAAAATCGTAGCTACCACCTTCAGGTCGCAACTTCAAGTCGCCATTTTGAAACATATCTGCATGGTATGGACCTAAAACTTAGAAACATCATTGTCCTGTCTTTATAGAACCGGGTAAATGTACGACGTCATATTAAAACCCTTCATATATTAAATTACATGTAAAGATCAATTCGTGTACTCATAAACTCGGTTAAACTGCCATAAGAAAAACTTTAAATGTCAATAGTGATAAGAATAGTAATTTTAGAATGCGCTCCTTCGCAGTGGAGAAACAAGGTTTCTTCAAACGCACATTAATCTTCGATTTATAACACCTCCATTAGTATTTGGCCTAATGCAGAATTGTACATGTTTTACATACATAAGGAAGGATTTGCTTTAAGTTTATATCGTATGACCGGATTTTGATAACTTTAAGATTAATGTTAAACCGCCGAGAGTCAATGGTTATTCTAAAATACAAATGTATCTGGAGCATAGGATAACTGTACAATGAATTTGTAATAACATACTTTCTTAACACCTGTTACCTGAAACCTCTTAAAAAATATGAATTGTTTCATTATTTTTGGCCTTCTTTTAACCCAAATGAGAGTGGCCATCATTTCTTTTAAAAGTAATCATTGCATTGTTAAACAACATTGAAGTCTTACTTCGACAAAATATTATTATGTAAAGTTGGTTTATTATAATATACTTTTTTTTCGTGCAACTCCAATTATTTCTACTCAACCTATTTAATGGTAGTATCATTTTACATATTTAGTACAATCTGAAGGCTTTTCAAAGATATATATTTTATGCACTAAAACGTGCTGCTCTGTTAAATTAGGGATATTATTATCATCTTTACCAGTTTACCTTATTTTAATCTTATTAGTCATAAATATACCACAAAATACGGCAAATCTTTACTTGTCTACCGTTGTTTATTAAACCTCAACTTACTTTATACGTCAAATATAAATATATCAATATGTTTATTAAACATGTTAAATACTTATATTTCAGCTTTACAGTAACTTGCTAATATTTTCAAATGAAGGGATATCATAATACAAAGGCTTAGCATACCATGTATATTACCACTCAGTAATCTATTCTTTATTATTATGTAATGACAGAGATGATTTGTAATCAAATGAATGATTAATCAAGATTCATGCACTTTTCCAGGAATGATGATGAACTAAATATATGCAGTAAATCTCGAGGGAGCAGAAGGATGTATGTCTAGATTTCACCACAATACACCTTAATATCCTGACACTGGTACATTGAACGCTGTTTGGTACAAGGGTCTAATGTAATAACTACGTAGAAATCTAAATTGTAAACTACTTACAAGCTGCCAAGCGTTGTATATTACATTTGTTTGACATTTATTTTAATTATAACAACTTCGTTATTAACTTTGCGTTTATCAGAAATCGAAAATATAAAATACATAACATAATAAATACCGCACAGAAATTGATTACTGTGTTATTACAATGTAATGACATAATGACATAAAATCAAAAGCAAATGTTCCAAACGTTTCATTTTTCTTTGTCCAATCAAAATCCTTGATCATTTCTTGAATTTGGATGAAGGGAATATTTGAATAAAATTTTATTTGTGCGGATACGGATACTAGTTTGTCAAGACTTCACAACGACTTTCTATCCTCATGCATAATGCTTAGATGTACAGGGTGTCCCAATAAACATTGTGCATGGAAACGGCCCTGATTTTCTCAGAAGTTAGGCACACCAGCGACCTCAAAATTATACATTATAAAGCCTATAGTTTTGTTCATCATAGCTGAAAATATCAAGAAAATCCATCAAGACAAACTAGAGATATTGGTGATTATGACAGCTTGTATACTTTTCCTCCTGCACAATGGGAATTCCTCCTGCACTGTGGTTAAGCCTATAATCAGAGGGCATGAAAAAAGGGTCTATGCGAAATCGATGCTTGAGAAATTTACTGTAAATGCTGTTTTCTCATGCTGTTAGATTCAAAGATAATCAACAGCCAATGGAGACAGATTGACGGATGTGCAGCATGTTAATGACCAGAAAAAATGAAATGAGCAAGTGAAAAGCGAACACTAACATGACTTTAAAGAACTCTAAAGAATAAAACCAAAATAACCAAAATCTAAAGCAACGCAACTATTAAAACACTAATAACACAAATATCATGTGACTGATTTCTGTGTATATTATCTAATACAAAGAAACAACATTATTTTGATCATGTTAGAATTTTTAGAAGCAATGCGAGCAGCCAGGTCTATTCAGAGATTTTTGATTAAAAGATTTCGTAGAGGTTTTTCTTTTCTGAACAATTGCCATTGATACCAACCTTGTGATGGACTCACTGCTTTAGATCTGACATAAGAACTAAGACAACTATCTGTTCTATATTTTTTTTTTTTGGGGGGTGCAATAATAAAAAAGAATATAATTTACTTTGTTAGATTAAGTTTTCAGTTTCCAAAAGAAGAAAAAGGAACCAGCGTTCCCTTAGCATGTAAACAATATAGGAAGCATTGAGTAATTTTGTCAATAAAACTAGTTTTTACAGTCGTTGTGTACTTTTTCGAATAGACAGAATCATATATAATATAAAGAAAGTGGGGAAAAAAGAAAAAGAAAACAGGAACGTATCCAAAGTGGCTTCATATACCTTTTAAAGAATATTGGTGAAACGTATGCGGTGACTTTGTCACTCTAAACTGTTGTGCAGAAGTAAAATGATACAAGCAGACAAAATCTATATCATCTCTGGTTTGCACCAATGGATTTTCTTGAAATTTTCAACAATGATGAACAAAACTATGGGCTTTATAATATATAATCAAGAGGTCGCTGGTCTGCTTAACTTCTGAGAAAATTAGCGTCGTGTCCATGCACAATGTTTATTGGGACACCCTGTAGGTAAGGTAAAGATGCATTATATAGAGAGAACTCAATATGTGACCTTCCAGCCCGTATGAGCAGTAAATGCAAGAAACTTCATTTTGCGCTACAGGGGAAAATACATGTCAAGGCCATTATTTGCCGAAATTGATTTTTTTTACAGATTCACAATTCTAGTGCTTACTACAAAATACCAGCAGAGTTTTATTTCCAGAAAATAATAGGAAAGGTGAAATAAATTGGCATATTCTTAAGACGATCGACAGAAAATATAGGGCTTACTAATTTTTGAACGCATTTATCTCAGTTATACGTTTTAGTCCCTGACAACCTTTGACGGACCATAACCTGACTTCTGGAAATCGTGTGAAGTTCATTAAGGTGTCATTTTAATCCTTAAAGCATGGTCTTTGAAAATAATTTAAAAAGTGAAAATGACAAGAGCTGGCATTTACTGCTGTTTTGGGCTGGACGGTCACATATTATAAACCAGTTTGATATAGAGAATACCTAGAGGCGTTCAAAGCTGGGTATATCGGTGCCAAAGGGTTCATTTCAGCAGTGTCAAGTGACATTTAGTTGTCAGATTTCATGATTTAGTTTGTAAACGGATTGACGTTGAAAAGTGGAAAAGTCATATTTCATTCACAGATTAATATGACATGAAATATGCCAAAGTTCTTACATTAGATCAAGGCATGCTACACTTACGGTTGCCTTTTAAAAAAATCAAATAAACAACTGCAAAAGAATTATTACATGAAACTCTTAGCGAGTTTTTAGGGCAATGGTTTATACTTTCTTGATATGAGCAATATTTTAAAAAACATTTATTTCATCATTGGTTTATTTATGAACGCAAAAACGCATTTATATTTAGCTTTATGGACAATACCGCTGGGAAAATGTTAGAGCAATATGCAACGACATGTCTGGCGCGATGTCATACATGATAATACCATTTGTATGATATGATACGCATAGCAAGTTTTACGGGCTTCATAAATGTTGTCACCTACACAGCATGGTCATTTTGTGAGATTTTTTTATTCACACTAAATATTGCAGATAATGAATCGACAAAAGAGAACAATTCTGAAGTCGAGATACCTTAACCAAATCTGATGCAAGAATATAGGCTTTTATCAATGCCGAATATCTACAATCATTTGACTTCTCATTTCCGTTGCTTTTGAAACATATATGCATTATTTATGTTTTATATATTAGCTATCTAGTTTAAGACTATTTCAAGCTTCAAAGTAACAAGTATATAAAATATAAAATGAATTAATTCTGCATGTATGTATATGAAGTTTTAACGATTGAAGTTCCTGTATGTTTCCACATCCAGTTCGAACAGTAATATAGATTGCTTTAAAAGCTGCACATGTTAGAAACTAAGGCGAAATATAAAAAAACATTATTCTTTGAACACTCTCAATAGACAATATTTTTCCGAATTCTATTTTGCATTCTATCATACATATAGAATAAGCACGTTGACCTTCAAACAACCCTAACATCTGCAGCTTTCTGACGTATGTTTTATGGTGAAGATTTGTAACATGACTATAGAGACACAAGAAGAGGGAAAACGTTGAACAGATTATCTGTAAATTTCAGTGTACATAAGCTGTTTTAAACGGTGGAGATCATTAAAACAAGTTCGGCACAATGACGCTCGAATTAGCAATTCAATATAAAACATGGTTTTGGATATTTGTTGGTGAAAAGTGACCGCTTTTCTTTGTGGCAAATGTCAAACACTGGTGTGCAACTAAAAGATTTAAAAGCAATAAAAGATATCATATTATGATATGAATGTAGTACAATTAACTTTTATTTTAACCCTCCTCTCTAAGATACGTTACAAAACTTGATATGTAGACGTAAGTTTAAAATTTGTTTCAGAATGGTAAAAAATAATATTGCCTTGACTAATGGAAGTGTGATATAAATCAATTCTAATAAAAATCATTTGCCTATCTCTCAAAAATATGATGTATGAATAAATAATACATAAATATTTTTTACAATCAGTTTAAAATCATGCGATTTATCGTCTTTGTTTATAAATCAAAAGTAAACAAACACCAACCTTGAATGATATTACATGACGTTTAATATCCGATACATGAAAATTTAGATTAAATCAAATATGTTTTCATTTAATATTTTGATAGTTTTAATTTGTTTTCTGCTTTTGAAATGTAAATACTAATCAGATAGAATTAATGTGTTCATCAATACGTATAAGTAGTTAATGCTTATTGAAATTTGAATCAAATTGACAAATTTGAGAAATCTGCATAAATAAATCATAGACATGCGTGCAACTGAATTTCAATCTAATATTGAAGCTTGCTAACAGTAGTTTGATCGGTATAGGCATTTTACTTTAAAGCAAATCGTGACCGACAGGCCAAAATGCATGGTACTTTAACAATATGAACATTTGAATATACTTCACCTTATAATATTGCGTTCCAAATAAATTTACATATCAAATACCCTGTTACCTCGATCATAAGAACATGTTACCTTGATCATAAGAACACATTCAAATCCAGACAAGGCAAACAATTACTGTTTTGGAAACACGTACACTCTTAAAAGAAAAGAGTGAGCAGTCACTCTTTCTTAGAGTTTTCCAAAAGAGTGACATCTCACTCTTTTCGAGTGAAATCGAAAGAGGTTTCACTCGAAAAGAGTGAAATGTCACTCTTTTAGAGTTACACTTCACTCTTGGTAAGAGTGAAAATTGTCACTCTCTTAAAGATTGGTCACTGACACGGTGTCAGTGACCAATCTTTTAAAGAGTGACAATTTTCACTCCCTCAAAGAGTGAATTATAACTCTGTAAGAGTAACATGTCACTCTTTAAGAGTGAAACCCCGTTCGATTTCACTCGAAAAGAGTGAAATGTCACTCTTTTGGAGTGAAAAAAAAAATCACTCTAAGAAAGAGTGACTGTTCACTCTTTTCATTTTAAGAGTGTAATGTGAAAGTACTTGCTGCCTTTTCTTGTTTTGCTTGTTTTTGTTTGCCTGATGAAAAGGGGTATATCCCCTTGAAATGTCGTGCCGTTCTATATGTATATCTGAAATTTCGGTGAGTCTTTATTTTGTTCCTGTTTTTACTTGTTGTATTTAATCTAGGCCTATATACACACTTTCTATGATTTAGGCCTATATATTGTGTTATTTTTTCATCACATCAAGTTGGCTTACTTTGTTTTTACCTCCGAAATATAACAAGTTAACAGGAGGACCATGGTAATTTTTCACCACATCAGGATTTGAAGTGGAGCTGAGGGAGTTCTTATGATCAAGATTATAGGGTATACGTTAAAACACACATAGAAAGCGTCAAGGTGCTCATCCTATCTTCAACTTCTACTGACACTTTCTTTTTAGTGAACGCGCATTCATCTTCGATTTAAGGGAAATATGACGTTGAAAGGGCTATAAATAAAAACTGCAAATTGAGATTTTGAGAAAACTAACTTTTCTATTTCTCTTTATTTGATAACAACCGGAGCTTCCGTTCGAAAGTTAAGGTCAAAAATGTAACTTTGCGAATTGAAATTGCTTATATACCGTACTTTTCTATTTAGAAGCATATGTGCCTCTAAACGGGAACAAACAAAATTCTGGACAAACGGGATAGCGCCATCCATTATTGAATTGCTGCTTATTAAGGATACGTGAATAAACTTATGTCTTGCTTGGTCTATTGAAAAGAATTGAAACTCAAACCATTTGGAATGGTCACGCAGACTTTTAATTTGCAACTATGTTATTGATTGGAAGTTATTGTATTTTGTATTTTGGTGTTTCAAAATATTTGTTTAGTCGTTTCAATTTTTATTGCACTTCTATTATAGAAAAGAGCTGAAAATAATTCCGTCATAGGCCTGAAATCCTTAATTTTACTCTGTCAATTTCTTTAAGGAATAAAGAAAATAAAAGAATAAAAAAAAAACCAATTTTGATATAGGGCTGGATAAGATTCGAACAATGGTTTCTCGGGTACCAACACATAATCTGAGACCATTGATCTAATTACGGATTTAATGCAAGCTTGGGTTACTTATTCATAGATAACTTTCAAAGTGATTTATTGCGCAACTATTGTACCTGCAGAGCTTAATTGCATCATCATAATCACGAGACAGTTCAATTTTAAACATGCTTCAATAGCTTTGATTACGCATACTATGAGATTTATTCCGCTAATGCGATAATATAGGGATTGAAAATTCATCACGTTTATCGCTTCCTTGCTTGGTCTACTGGTATAGATTTTTAACATTGTCAAGAGTGGAACATCTACATCTGCGTTCGAGACACATTCTGACTTTTAGCGTAAAATTTATCAATTAGTTTTTATTATTTTTTTAATGTATTTAGGGCCTATTTCTTTCTTTCTTTATTTATTCATCTTTTTATTTATCAAATTAATCCCCATTTAATTTTTCATTTGCGTTTCATTTTTTTTTTTGCAATTCATTTACCACACACTTTTGATCAAGTTATTAGAAATTTTGTCATTTTGAAAATTGTGTAAGTATTTCAGATTATATTTTAAAAAACGCTTAAGATACGACAAACGTCCAATGGGGATCTTCAAATGTTTGCCAGTTTACAGAGGTTGTACAACTGGAATGAACAGCTAACATCCATTGGTATAGAACCAAAACGTATGAGTAACGTACAAAAGTTTCACATACTGAACGTGTGCCAAACAGACAACCACCGTGTGGATAACGAGTTGGACGTATACATAAAGGACAAACCGTATTGATAACGTATTGAACGTACTTCTAACGAACATATGACGAACAACAATGAATACAGCCAAACAATAGTGGGATAAGGTACGCTATTTATACTGTACGTTTTGCTCAATACGGTGATGTCTGACAGAGCCTTTAAGCGTGATCGTGCCCTATCACTGCAATTACCTCTAGGACCGTCCCACCAAAAGAAGTAAACCTGCTCAATTAAACCCTGTAGGTTTACAAATAAATAAATGAATTGAAAAAAAAATGCAAGTTGCACACTGATTCAGTTTACTGAAAAAATATAGATTACATTATTATTAATACACTTGATCACAATCACTCAAAAAATAAGAAATAATCTGTTCGAAAACATTGATAAATACCACGACAATCAAATTGATTATTCATGACAGGCCTGATGTTTTTAATAGATCGAGAAAAACGCAAGTTTATTCACGTATCCTTAATAAACAGAAGTTTAATAAAGGATGGCGCTATCCCGTTTGTCCGGAATTTATTTGTTACCGCTTATAGAGGCACCTTTACTTCTAAATAGAAAAGTATGGTATTTCGGATGTATTTGCTTGTTTTCTCAAGCTGCGATTTTTAACATTTTGCCTTTAAAAGTGCTATATCTTAATTTGTTGGAAATTCAACTTCTTATTTTCTTTTTTACAATAAAAGTAAAACAGCGTTTCTGAAATACACTTAAACTTGAAAAACAATGTTTCTAGACTAAATTGTCGATATCTGTATCCCATCCTGCGCGCAGGATTTCTCAAAACGGTTTATCGTAAAGACATGGGATGAAAAGCAAATTAAAACATACTAAGTAGACTACATAATGAATCTTGTCACAAACCCCATGGAACTTAGCTTAAGGGAGTTATAGTTAAGAAAGTGGACAAATTATTATTTTTACCAAATCTGTACCAAAGATTTAAACGTATTTTAGAGAAGATTAACGATGAATCTGTCCACCGCTTTATACACATAACCATATGTACTCCGTGATCCTTTAAATGGTAAAGAAATGTTCAAAAGTGCTACTACTTCTCACTAGCTCAAGTACATTTCAATAGGTTGATAGAAACATTTATAAAATAAATGGTTTCTCCATGTTTATATGTGAATTGCATTTAAATTTGTGTAGTTTCTCACTGCTAACAACTGAAGTTCAAATGTGTTCCACAGCCGATCATTATTATTGATCGTTTTAAAAGCTACACGTGATAGAAACAAAGTGCCAAGTATAGAAAATATCGTTGTTTGAATTTAATCAATCGACAATGTGTTATACCGTATTCCTTTTTTTTATATTATCATACATATGGATTTTGACCTTCGAACAACCTCAACATGCGCATTTGTTGTGGAGGTTTGAAAAATGACTATTTTAAAGTTAAGGTAAATCAGTTCGGCGGAACTCACAATTCGGATACGTATCCGAATTCGGGTACCCACGCACATTTCGTATCCAAATTGTGATACCCGTATCAGAATAAGGATATATGGAGGGGTATCTGAATTCTGATACTCCTGTCGTGGCGCGGGAAATAAATCGATAGCGCAAGCTGGTAAGTGCATGTAGAACATCTTTCTTGC
>JXSR01S072999.1:17857-32005 GCA_000969725.1 Ophiothrix spiculata
GTCAAATTTTCAACTTTGTCCTATTTCAAAGGTTGAGGTGTCAAATTGTTCATCTTGGACCAAAGATCAAAAGTGTCATTGGTGACCCCGTCGTCCAACCTTTCCGTTGGGGTCAAATTTTCAACTTTGTCCGATTTCAAAGATTGTTTGTCTTGGACCAAAGATCAAAAGTGTCAATGGTGACCCCGTCATCCGACCTTTCCCTTGGGGCAAATTTTCAACTTTGTCCGATTTCAAAGATTAAGGTGTCAAATTGTACGTCTTAGACCAACAATCAAAAGTGTCAATGGTGACCCCGTCGTCCGACCTTTCCCTTGGGGTCAAATTTTCAAATTTGTCCGATTTCAAAGATTAAGGTGTCAAATTATTCGTCTTGGACCAGCGACCAAAAGTGCCTATGGTGACCCCGTTGTATGACTTTTCCCTTGGGATCCACCCCACAACTGAATGATTAAGTAGGCGGTCGATACGCAGGCGAGACTACTGGTTTGAGAACCATCTTGTATCTAGTAGGAATGCAACTCTTTTACATTTTTTAGTTCTGTATTCATATTGACAAAACATAAAAGTGCTGCATCATAACAAAAAAAAATATTTGACAATTTAAAAAAAATTGAAAATCCCTTGGACAAGGAAGTAACTGCTAATTGTCTCATGGAAACCTGTAAGACACTTGGGGAGCTGATCCGGGCATCGATGGTGCATAATATGTGGGCTGATTAAGATTCAGTGCTGCTAGAGGTTGCTGTAGAACCTGAAATGATGTTTGGTTTGGAATGGAACTTACCTGGTAACCTGGACCACAGTGGTCGGTGAACACCTGTAAAGTGTGCAAAGGCTGAGTGGAATTACAAATCTGGGAGGCATAGCACACTATAAATCCCCAGTACTTAGTATTTTTTTATTTATGAACAGGATCTGTTCATTCTTCTTCTTGCATAGTCATTGTCTTCGCATTCACCATATTTGTGTTTCAGGTCAACCAGTTAATGGGTACAGACTGTTTATTCAGATAATGGCCAGAGAAAATCCTCACTTTGTCACCAGCCATATCCCTACAGTAAGTATATCATAAGTGTCGTGCTTTAGCGCCATCGTGCAAAAGCGCCAAAATTTACGCTTTTTATGGTCCATCTAGAATTTTTCCTGAAATACTTTTTTCAATGCCAATTTACCAATTAACTAGATCTGATCATTATTATATATACAAATGTAGGCATATGACCCAAAAACCTGTGTTGTGTTGTTAATCGAGTGACATTTGTGTTCAAGGTGATTTGTATAGCATACGAACAAACAAGGTAACAAATTTATCACCCAGTAAACATGAATTTTTATAGTGAAAAAACCCTTTAAAATACTTGGGAAATAGTTCTTTTTACATTTTTCACAATATTGTGATCAAAGTTGGCTATGCGCGTCATTTCTATCTGTATTGCATCGTACGACACATTGCAATTAGTCTCGCACGCACAGCAACTTTGCATGCTCGCTTTGTAATACAAAAGCAATATGAGTTGGACTGGTAAAAGAGCTGTATGATCCAAATTTTCGTATCACATAAAGGATTTCGTATCATATAGAACTATGAAGATTTATGCGTACGGAAATATTCTTTTCAGTTATTATCCAATGAAACTATTGTATTTTTATCTACTGAATTATAAAATATTATATCTTTTTCTTAAAATATGTAATTCTGAATATGGTGAAATAAAATAAATTGTTGCAATGGAGAAATGAAAGACATATTTGGTGATTTGCAATCTGATCTTGAATATTCTTTAAATTTTGTCTTGCAGTATCTGAATCTTGTGAAGCAGAAGAAGAATGATAAACCAAGATGCTTGTCCATCTTGTGGAGTTGTGCTCAGGCTGGGCTGAAAGATCCCATCATTGGCCTCAAAGGTAACAGTTTATGGTTATGATGTTGCATTGTTTAAATGTCAGTAAAGTAACTTTCAGAATGTAAATCTAATACTTACATTAAGGCTGGGGTAGTCCTTCAAATGGCATAAACAGTTTTTGTACTCTAACTTTCAAACTAATTGCATAAAATATACAAAAGTATACATTTTCAGAAGCGGATTTTTATCCTGAACATGATGATGATATCAGTTTTTGACCAAAAATGTCAATTTTGGCAGAAAATGCCAAAAAAAAGTATTTTTTGTTCCAAAATTTCTGGAAAGCCTAACTAAAATTTGCATTGGTGAAATTTTCAACTTTTTTGCTTTTTGGAATTTAGAAACAAATGTCTAGGAAAGGTTTTCTCAATTTTTTTAGTTTTATCTTAGTTTTAAAAAAAATGCCATAAATAGGTCAAAAAATGCAAAAATCCCACCGCTGCCACCAAAATGGCAATTGTTACTAAATTCTTAAAAGCAAAAAAGTTCAAAATTTCACGAATCCAAATTTTAGTATGGCTTTCCAGAAATTTTGGGGCAAAAAAATATGTTTTTGGCATTTTTGGTCAAAAACTGATATCATCATCATGTTCAGGATACAAATCCACTTCTAAAAATGTATACTTTGATGTAGTTTATGTAATTAGTTTGATAGTTAACTAGAGAACAAAAACGGTTTATGCGATTTGAAGGTCTACCCCAGCCTTAAGTGGGTATCTGTTTGAACATTTGCTGATCGCCAGAATCGAGCTATCAAAATGGAAGGATTTTGCTGTTGTTCCCAGTGTGCGAGACTCCACCTAAGCCCATTTTGAATTTCAAATTTGTAGCGCAGGTTCTATTGGGTAGTATGACTGAAGGATGGTAGAGCCATGAATGGCAACAGGCTGGCGTGGTGAAGTGCATATTCAGTGATGTGGTGACTGATTGCATAAATGCAAGTTTTACTCCTCTTGGTTCTCTAGATTCATTCCATTAAAAGAAGATCCTGTGTATCATAGATAGACGCAGGCAAACGGGGAGCAAAAATACAGCTGTATGATCCCCCTCTATTTGGTACTAAATTGAACAGTGCTGGATGCAAATGAGCATATGAATCAACATTATTACAAATACCTTTTTGTCCTTTTTCAATAGTGTGGAGTGGTCTGATGTTACCCATGCTTGGACACAGGATTGTCTCTCCTTATGCTGTTGCATATTTGGAAGGGATTTTAAGGTAAGCTTTTTATTGTAAAATCTTATTTATGATCTTGACCTGATGAATAACAAATTACATTTGCAGAGTGATTCATTTTATTATTTGATACATCACGTTTAGAATCCATAGTTTGAATCACACCATTCAAAAAATGAATGTGTCTTCTGTTCACTTGAAAATTAACTTATGGAAAGAGATTTGGTACTCAATGTTCTGTTGCCTCATTTTTGCAAGAGAACATACCATTTATTCAATTATTATAGGAAATGGACCAAAGGTAAGTGCCATAATCTTGAGGTGCCAGAAAAATTAATTGTAACTTGCATTCAAGATTATTTAACTAAGTCACGTGCAATTTTGGCTGTTAATGTGCTTCAGCTGATAGAGAGTATCCATCTTTTCAAGCGTAACTGACTACAAAAGTGTTTGTAACATGATTAGCAGTTGTACTATTCTACATTTCCTTTATTTAGCTTTGTGTTTGACCTCGAGATGAAGTTCTATAAATAGTATGCTATGAAGCATAGTCTGTGTCTATTTTCTGAAAATGTCGAACAGAGTTCATCTTTCCCGCAAAGATGGCGACTAATCCAAAACGTGGATACCCTCTATTGACCTTAAATGAAGGTCATCTTCATATATTTGTCCTATATATCATTCCATTCAAGGAAATAAAACTAGTGTCTTAGAAATGCACATGTCCTTTTATTTTGACTAAAAAAATGAAAAAAAAAACAACAGCATTGAATTTGATTGATACAATATGATTGATGATACATTTCTCTTTGCAAAAAAGAGAAAGGTTATTCTAAAAAAGTACCATGAATATATCATTCCATTCTAGGAAATAAAACCACTGTCTTGGAAATGCACATGTCTTTTTGTCTGTGACAAAAAAATACGAAAATCTTGACTTTGACTGATTTATAATAAACCTTTGTCTTTGCAGCCAACATTTTGATATGAAACAGGCCTACAAGGTGATTGGACCCAACGAATACTTCCCCATCCTGGATTTTGTCTTCACACCAAGTAGCTCTCTTCCTGCATCGTAAGTATCCAAGTAGTATTGATATGGTCAGGAATCTCCCCTCTTTATCCATACCCATTGATATAGAGGTGAGATTCCTCACTGCGTTCACCTCCAAACGGTAATAGTTCTGTCAGCTACACGGCTCAAATTGGGAGTTTTTCCCAGTGTGTTCCCCCAAAATCAACCTTAAGTGCAGAGATTTGGTTATGTATAGAGGCATATCACAAATGTGCCATACATTGAATACAAAGATGAGTACATGTTCAATATTTGCGCATAATTTACATCAAAATGTGATGAGGCATTCAAATTTTCAAGATTTTTACCTGATTTCAGCTTTTTTTTTTATGCACACTTGTAGCTTTTTCTTGTCAAATAAGCCTAATTTAAGCTCTATGATGCAAATTTTCTTGAAGGTACATTTTCTTGCCTGTGCGATGCATCATTATCAGGAACTCTGAATTCATTCATTTTTCTTATTCCCATACTTGAAAATAGAAAATATGCAGAGTCTGGTACCTTCCCTCATTATGCATGGCCATACTTCTTTTACATGTTTTATGGTATTGTGGTGGGTGAACATACATTATTTAATTTGATTATGAAAAACTGTTGTCTTAAAATGTTTTAAATGTATTGCTGTTGTATGCTTGTCACAAAATTAAACTCATATGAAATTACTAAAAATTAAGGTTAGTGGTTATGTCAGTGATCACGAGGAAAACAAACTTAGCCTTTTCTTTAATATTTACACAAGAATACGGGGAGTGGCTTGGCACAGCGGTAGTTCCCTCGACTTGCACCAATGAGGACCTGGTTTCGAGTCCCGTGCCCGGCGCTTTATGTGCATTTGGTTTTCAGTCCATGCTCGCTTCCGCAGGTTTTTCTCCGGTCTTCCTCCTGCATTCAAAACTGAATTTAAAAAACATCTTGGAGCCCTGTTGAAAATAAGCTTCCTAAGTAGCTTACTTGGTACCAAGTTCCAAGTTGGGTTACCTTGGCGAAAGCCTAAACAAGGTGATTTTTTTTAGAATGAAGCCAATTTGTGAATTTTGGAATTTAAAAACCACTAGTACTATATGGCACTAGAAAGTGAATGTGAATATCAGTTTTCTGTTTTACTAATTATGTAAATATTGTGCATACATGTGAAAAGATAAAGGGAAATGCCTTGTTTGTCAGAATTATATTTTTTTCATTAAACTTAATTGCGGATTGTTAACATTACATTTTGATTAAACACATATGGGTGCACTTGGTCACAGAGATATAAAACAGTAAAAATTTAAAGAATTTCCTACTTTTAATATCCTGTTACTCAAAAATCATTGTTTCCAAATCTCACTTTAATCATGTCACATAATGCTAGACTGGAGTAAAGCAAAATGTAAAAAAACAGAAAATTTCAATTTCATTTGTATGAAAGGCTCTGTATTAATGCTTGTTGATACTATTATTTATCTTTATTCATTGTTTCAGGTTGCAAAAGCAGTTGATGAAGCACTATCCCAAGTTACAGGTAGGTCATCTTGAAATTTGAATATCAAATTTGATGTCTCAGGTGAAGGGGTTTTCCCAGAGATGCAAAATCTCCATTGATTTTCTTAAAAATTTAGTATTTGATAGATTTATTTGTGCTGATAATGAATCTAAAATAAAATAAATAGGCCACCTTGCTCCTTTTTGAGATTCAGACATTTCAAAAAGTACATATTTTCCCCAAAATTCACTTGATTTACCACACAAAGTATAGCGAAAGCTCCAAAAAGTCGGATCATTGTGTGCTTTTAAAATAGTTAATGCTCCATTGATTTTTATAATTTTTACATATGTTAAAGCGTTTTTTACGCACTTCAAAATACTGAAATAAAAAATAGGGTAGCCGTGTTATTTTTCAAAAAGAATGACAAAACCAGGCATTTTTCAATAAAATTTGATTACTTTGATGGCACATCTGCGTCTGCATAATTTCCTGTGTATATATTACACAGCGATGCAGCGCATGAATAACCGAACGCATTAGTAAAGCATGCGTTCAGTCACTGTAAAGTAAAAAGCACTTGTCTTGGAACTGGCACTCGTTTTAAAACCACAAAAGCACTTGTTTTATTACTCATTTTCCAAAACAAGTACCAAAACAAGTGGTATAAATGAGTACCAAAACGAGTGCCAGTTCCAAAACGAGTGCTTTTTACTTTACAGTGAGTGTTTGTTGAAATTTATGCATGCAAAACGGATGCAAACAATTTCTTGAAATTTTATTATTTATGAAAATATTGTTATCCCGCAGTCGTAAGCAACTGCATCTCTGAGAAAACCCCTTAACAGTTACTCGTTGATTGCAAGTTGTTTTTCCCATGAGGTAGAGAATGTTAATGTTAACTCTTTGAAGCATGGCTATTCCACGTGTATCTGTACTGCTGACCTGGGCCAACCCGAAAGTTTTAAATCACTTAAAGTTGCTTTGATTTTGATGTCCCTTGCTTTATTTTGGCATTTTACAATAGTCTGAAATGTTCTAATAACAAGCATTCAAACAAGAATAGTATTTATGTTGACCAACATATTCGATATATACGTTGTACTCTTTGGGTAATACCACATAGAGCACAACGTATATATTGTTTATGTCGACTAAAATATCTGATATATACATTGTACTCTATGGGCAATGCCACATAGAGTACAAGTATATATTGTTTATGTCAACCACATTTGTTGAAAATGGCGATCACTCCATGAAAAGTGAGGTTTAGTGAGATTTTGTTCTATTCGGGTTAATGTGAAAGCCAGGTAAAAATGAACACATCCAAGTGATGGCAGTCATAGTACAATTTTTGTCTGACCTAACTTGAATGAATGAGAGTGGCAACTTGGGATGGAGGCAAAGAAAGTTGGCACACCAAAATGCTCCGCAATCCATTGTGATTTCATAGTGGTGAACTCACTTTAATTTGTACTTAGATAATGACATGAACAGTATATGGCTTTGCATGTAACTTATTGCACAGTGTTCAAAAGCAGAATAGCATTTCTCAACCCTCAAACTTTTTGAAAATGCCAAAAAGATGTGTAAAAATTTAAAGTGCATTAACATTTGATATTTCAACACGATCTTGACTAATTAATATCTAGTGAGTTTGAAACCAAGTTGCAATTATGATTTTATTTGGTAATGATGATTGAACTTGATTTTCCTTTTCAGAGTATTGCGTTTGGAGCCCATCCTGAAGAGTCACTGCGCCTGTTCTTCCCCTCATTGCTTGCCAGATGTACATCATTGAGACCAGAACCACTCAAAGAAGAGGTAGGTGAAGCAAGAAAATTCAAAGGGGAAATGAGACCCACTACCACACAGTGCCACTTCTCGATATAAAACAGTCATGTTATCTTTTACCTCACACTGCCTCAGCATATTTATCTGGGGAGATCAAGTTCTCTACTTGCTTTGTGGTCGGACAGTCACGTAAAGCCGTGGGTCCCCTGTACGAATAGACTCCTTCATGGGGTATGCATGTTACTTGTGTATCATTGATTGATTGATTGATTGATTGAAGTTCACTTTGTTGAATGACTTGTTGGCAAGGGAGATTATGTTACAAATCTGTACCAAAAAGTGAACCATTTTGACATTATGTAACAGAAAAGAGTTTTTGACAGTACAATTTTTGGTATTTTTTATTTTTTGAATTCTTGTTTTCCAAATCAGTTTGTTTATTATAATTGTGGGAAATCAATTTTGAATTTTGTAGTTATAACCATACCCTTATTTTCTAAGATTTCTCCATTTACAGTAAGTAACTGCAGTCAAGCTTAGATAACAAAAATATATTAAAACATGTAATCTTTTATGGAGAGCTAAAGGCTTGAATCGGGAGACAAAAATTCCAATTTGAAATGTCAGTATATTGTATGAATAATCAGTTTCTTATCACTGTCATCCATAAGGTAGCCTACAACAATATATTACTTATTGCTAGGGGCTCACGGGGTGCATTATGAGTCGATCATTAAAATTTCTCTGTGAAAATTAAAATCTCATTTTATGTCACACATTTTCAAAGTGTCCCAACCCACTCTACTTTGTGACCTCAAATATTGATGCATTTTCTTTGCTTTTCTCTGTATCTGCAGCTTCTGAAATGTTTGGTGCTGTGTTTACATCAAGATCAACACTGCTTCAGTAAATGGCGTCAGATGTATGTCAACAACATGACGCAGTCGGGAGTTCTTATGACGCACTTGCTTACACGGTGGGATCAAGTCAAGGGAAAGGTCAGTAATACATCTTGGGGTTGTGTTCACATTAAAACAAACACTACTATATTTTTGATCAATAGCAAATAGGCGGGTCTCTTCACATTGTGAATTGATACTGATAAGCATGTGCGTAGCTGAGCATAGCACAACTGCTGGAGACGCAGCGCACATTGTATGTGTGAATTGTGCATCAGTATCTATGGCACGTAGGTAAGAAGGATAATGTTTACTTGCGGATGAAGAAAAGCCTCATAATTCCTGCCTATTTAGTGTTGATCAAAGTATAGAATCAGATATATGTTAACAACATGACGCTGTTGGGAGTTATCATGACGTACTTGCTTACAGAGTGGGATCAAGTTAAGAGAGGGTAAGATGCAAGATGCATTGTGGTTGTGAATATGTATCTTACATTTTCCCACCAAATTGTACATAAACAAGCAAGAACACTTGAGAGCTGATACTCGTGTACTAGTAGTTGTAATTCTCAGTCAGCATACCTTTCCATTGCACGAGTATGCTGAGTTTATATTAAAACCAGTACTGCTTTAGTAACTTCATATCAATAAAGCACATTACGTGTACTGCACTGGGGTAATTAAGAATATCAGGACACTATCATTTTCGTGTAACTGTGAACATATGAAAGCTTTTCAGTGTTCTTATTAAAACAAAGTTACATTGTAGCTGCATTGCTTCAGAACTCTTTTGAATGTAATCTTTCTTAAAAATCCCAGTGCATTAAGTTCATTTCGCCTTTATTACCCGTGCTGCGGCTAAAATGGGAATGTTTCATTTGTGCATTCTTTTTTTATATTAACCTTGCTGCAACTAAAATGAGACTTTCATTTGTGCCAGTGTCTCAAAACTGTGACCAGATTGAGACTGCTTACTTGAAAATAAATACAGTAGAACCTCCATAACACAAAATCACTGGGGCCAAAGATTTTAGTTTGTGTTGTTAGAATTTTGTGTTATCCAACCCATGTCACATAGAAAATCAACACATGGGACTCCAAAATTATAACATATTTTGTGTTAACGAGGCTCCACTGTATGTTATTTGAATATTTAACACCATGACAGATACCCTGAATCTTACATCATATTTTTTACAGTTGAACAAGAAGATGCCTCGTGAGACAGTAAAGGCTTTCAGCTTGACTAATGAGGAACTGGCGGAAGAGAAGACGGGGCATCAGGATTATGAAGATTGCAAATTGGCATGTAGAGTAAGTTTTTTTTTTCTCTTTGCCTCTCTTTTTTGTGGGGTCAGTATGTGTTTTTGGGTGTGGATTAGTTATCTGGCTTCCACTTTATTGCAAAATGTGATCAACAAATAATTATTCTTTTTTATGGTCATTTTTATACCCATTAAACCTTACATAGGGTGAATTTGAGTATCTTCACTAGGGCGGGTAACTACACTCTATTAGTCTAATAATTAGGATTTTTCAATTCATGAATACGTTTCAACATTGAATTGTGCAGAAAACGACAATATAGAGGACAGACACAATTTAAGTTGGGTTAAATCGCTATCATCAGCATGGATAATGCTAGAAACTCGCACTGAAATGTGTCAATGAACCAACTTACCCAACACACTAGAGTGAATTTACCCAATTGCAATATGCATAGCTAATGGGTACATAATAGCGAACATACCCTATGGGCAGTGAAAATACCCAGCAAGATTTATAGAAAGTTTTTGTCTTTTTTCAGTAAGTTAGTGGTTAATATCTAATTTGAACCTTTGAAGTGCTTCTTTAATATGGATAGCACCCCTGGATCATTAAAAACAAATTATTTGTCCAACCACATTGAAGAAAATTATATGAATAACATGCCGTTTATATGCTAATGAGGATACTCGAATTCACCCTATCTAAATGTCGCTCAAAAAGTCCAAATATGGCATAGTTTGGAGTTACATACTGGGATTATTACCCAAACAGCAACTTGATAGTGGCCTGCATTGTGAATGGGTGTAGAATGCAATCGGTCATGAATCTTTGTGAAATATGTATTTTCCTTCTAACCATCTGCTTTCCGGGGATATCACCAGTCTCATATCAAAGAGGTTAAGTGTTGACCCTGTTTTAAAACAAAATTTATCAATATTAATTAAATATTTTGTATGGTGTTATGACTTGTTAAGCCCATTAGAGTGACCCTTTTGTGCTCATTCTAACTACTCACTAGAATCTTTTAACCCCAAAGTCTGGCCATTTTACTTCTTTGCAGGACCTGCTGGAGAAGATAAGCGGTTTTGAGTTTCCATGGAAACCAATCATCATGATAACCATGGTAACCATGCTTGGTTTTATGGGGTATGATTTCTCTACTCATGATGGATTCCAGGGTTCTTATACAGAAAACTTCTTAGTGAAATCTGGTTTGATGGCTATTAGCATGCAGGCTTGGCAAAAGGTATCGCTCTACCTTGGAATGGCTTGGTTGTAAGTATGGATAGAAGTATGTAGAGAAGCTAGAACACCGTTTCTTATATAAATTTCAGACACAAACCGACAATCTGAATGAGCCACGGAGCATCCACAAGTTGTGACCAGCCTCCAGCGACCAGATTCCTGGCCAGGTTATTAACTACTTCAGTGCGCATCCAGTAAATAAATGGGATGACCCACTATTGACCCTGATGTCATAGCATAGACATATCCGATATGAATCTGATGAAAAGCATATCAAAATGTTTAGAAAAATCTTAGCTACTGATTACTTACAATTTTGGTTGTACTTTTGTCTACCCTGCATGTGTTGGATGAAACCAAACCGTGTCCTGGGTTTTCTGTACATTCTTTCTCACGTTTTTGCAAATAAAAGAATGATTAAATATAACTTTTGTGACCGGTGTTTAATTAGCAGAAACACCACTTGTAACAGTGTACTAGGGTTACAGTTTTAAACACCTCAGCACAGCACTGTACATTTTGAAATAGGATGATAGCATCCAAATGGTTAAAATGGGCACTGGTACATGTAATCAAGAACTGAAAAGGTAAATCAGATTCGCTTGTGAGAGGGTTCAGGATTTAAGGGATGTATTCTGATCTGGTGATGTATTTACCATGTACTTTTTCCATATTTGAATAAAGTGTCATCACCTACATAAAGCAATTATTCACATACCTTGAGCCATTTAATGCTACAGCCAAAAATGTGTCTGAATGTGTCCCATAAAAATTTGTAGGATATTTATTTTGGTAATCAACTTTTCCAGTAATTCAGCACTATTTTGACCATTTCTCTTCAGCGAAACATAATAATATGGGTGTGAAAATTTACAGGGGTTATGATAAAATATAGGCTTTCATGAGGTATCAAAATCTTCTTGATTTTGTGTCAAAGTGATCGGAATATGCACTTGTAAGGTACCCCACTTTCAAACAGTGAAATCTGCCCTAAATGCTCAGAAAATGGCTATAACCCCCGTGGCCAGTTACCATTGATTTGACCTTAACTTTCTCTTTCCTTGTAGGTGGTTAAATGAGAATGTGCCAGTGTATTATAGTAGAGCTACCGAGATATGTCAGCCATATCTGATTCTTGCCTGGGAAAAAGTTTACGCAGCGTGGCTTTGGTGTGTCGATATTACGATGCCGTTATGGACGTGGTTAGCAGAACAAATTCCCAAATTAATTGAATGGGTAAGCATTGTAATGTGTTATTCTCTACTTGGGTTTTAAATGAGACAGGCCAATAGCACTAGAAGAGTCCCTTAAAGAGACAAAATATTATGAAATTGTGGAAAATTAAACATTATGATTCAATTTAATTGGAAGGTTTTTTTTACAATAAACATCAATTCACACAAAGTATATTTTGTGAACCCCTTATGGGTGCTAAAGCTCCCTAGAACTTAGGTTGAATAAAATGCACATCTAGACCCTCATAATACTATCTTCCTTTGATGAAGATAATATAAGTTGGTCTTCATTAGTTGATCTGAACTCCCTATGCCACTTCTCCTTGGAAATCGGCAAGCTAAAAATGGCGGGTTTCCACCTAGGTTCGAACTGGTACTCCTTGCACCCCTACCCCATTATCGCCTTGTAAAGCCACTGCAGCAGTTTTGTGATCATACCTAACTCCAGTCTATGATATATTTGGTCCTAGGTAATTGTAAGTGATATTTTGTTGTTTGGTAGGGTTAGGGTTAATGAGTACTTTTTCACCCTCACACAAGATCTTAATTATTTTGTCCTTATCTTATATGGAGATCAAATGAAAGAATTTTAATTCTTTATTGTAATGGAGACTTTACCTCTTCACAAATAAAAAAAAGTCAAGATTATTTTAATCAATTGAAGCAAATTTTTCGGTTGTGAATGGGGTCTGGATGTTAAGTAATCAACCTATTAAATTATTATTTCCAACACATACTTATTAATTCATTAAACCATATATATCTTTTCCCTTCTCTTTCTTTCAGATTTTAGACAAGGTGCCCATTGTGTGGGAATTTTTACAGTACTATGGAAGTATTGTTTGGAACTTTATCCACCCATATGCGGTGGCCGCATGGACATTTCTATATCCCATCTTACAACAAATTGCAGAGTTTCTAGTTCATTATGCCACTTTAGGCTGGACAACTATTTCACCTTATGTAAATCAAACTTGGAATTCTGTACATCAGACGTTTAGGTAGGTATGGGGTGAAATTTCACTTCTTTGCTACTTGAAGATATGAGAAATGGTTGGTAATGTAGAAAAATGTTAGATATTGACTTGTTGGAAGGGAGAAGTTATAAAAAATCAACTAATTAATAGAAAGAATCATAAGGCACCCTTACTGCACTTAATTTGATTATCAATGGGATGGGGAAAAGTTTGTGAGAATCCTACAGATCTCACTAATCAGGTTTCCGTAGAAAATAAAGAAGGCAGACCTGTTATTATAATGTATTAAATGAAGCTGGATATTATGCGGGAATTGGATTGATATATCATAGGTTGAGTGCCACAAGGCAGTTTCTGCATTTCTGACCGAATTGACAGGTATCAATTACCAAAATTATGATAATTTTTTTAGAAATACATTATTGCATAACTCTAAAAATAATTACAATGTGTATTTGAATACTCATTGTTAAGATGAAATATTGATTGATTTTTATTTTTAGACTTTCTCATTGCTGAATATGAATATTAATTCACATCGAAAATGTAACAAAAAACAACTGATACATAAGCAATGCATTAAAAATTTAAAGCAGCAAGTAGACTTTGGTAAACAGGTGAAAAGACCTCTGGAACCATCTTACAAAAAAATCTCTCCTCTTGAACCTACCATCATATTTCATGTTCTCAAAATAAATACAGATGACTTTTTGGTGCTAAGTGGAGTTTAGTTTGTGTTGTCAGGAGTTTGTATTTTTCAATTAAAGTAACAGAATGAAAACTTATGTCAAGAATGTACTTTCCCGAGGTACTGTATTTTGTGTAAATGAGGTTCCACTGAATCCATTTAAGTTAATCCAGATGCTATACAAATAATACATGTTTAATTTGGTACTTTTGCAAAAATTAGTGAATATTGTGGAAAAGTTAGGCAATCATTTCAGGTTGAAAGTCGTACATCTAGAAATATTGTGGTGAAGTTAGGTAATCATTTCTGGTTGAAAGTCTTACATCTAGAAATATTGTGGTGAAGTTAGGCAATCATTTCAGGTTGAAAGTCGTACATCTAGAAATATTGTGGTGAAGTTAGGCAATCATTTCAG
>JXSR01S073000.1:0-14882 GCA_000969725.1 Ophiothrix spiculata
TATTTACATAAAAAATGCTTTGGAAAGCACACAAAATATTTGGATAGTGAACCTTTTAACACGAGTCAACCACACTTCAATTCCTTCCCTTTTTAAAGTAAATCAAATGATGAACAAAAATGACAAAGTTAATTTTGAGATTTGATCTTTTGTTTGATAGAAACAAATTTTAAAAAATGGCATGCATTTGTAATACTAGTACAAAAATTGAAAAAAAACCTAGCATAAACATTATATCCACGAGTTTGTTGTTGATAATGGTGCACACTGGTGAGATCAAGACAGGTAGGTGTTCAAAGATTAAATTAATTGTCAAAATACTGAATAACGTTCATGTAACGTTCGGTAACGTTTGTAACATCGCACGGAAATGGGGTTTTTTGTTGCTCCAAATGACTTCATTACTCAAAGTAAAAATTCTCTGAAATTTTAGCGTATTTTTATTGCGATTTTCGATGATGGATAACATATCTATATGTATTACATAAAAGTAGTAGGACATTCTATCTTCAGGATTTCTTTTATTGCAATGTTTTGTTTGATAACGATTGGTAACGTTTGTGACATTTTGGTTTAACTTTTTGGTAATGTTTGTGACATTTTTGAATAAAACATGTACTCATTCATGCACGGATAGAACATTTTTAAATTTCTGTTCGGAAAATACCTTTCACGTACCAAGTAATAAACGTATGACTGAAAAACCTGCTTATGTGGTCGAATAACAAAGCTGATTTTTTGCTCGAAGTCAAAAAAAGTTTAATTTTCACTGGAATGAACCAGCAAGCAACTAGTTTAGTCCTAGTTGTCAACTATGTAGCAATGTTCTTGGTAAGGTTTTATGAATATAAATTTAGTTGCAAACTCCATAGTTTCAAAGGGATTTTTAGTTTCAAACTAAAGCTTAATTGATTTCATGCTATCTAGTACGCTTTTATTAATATGGGCCCAGATGTCTAACATTCAGCGACGTTTATGCCTGTTTTTCGAACACTTACTTGTTATCGTGTTTTCTTTCTTTTTTTAATTTATAGGTTCCTCTTAGCAATGGATAAATAATTCAAAAAGCTGAAAAAAGTGACACATATGAAAGACGGCACAAATCAACCAATCAACAGGTAGGTAATGACCATGACACACTTATAAGACAAATCTAGCGTCTAGCTAGACGCTAACAATGACGCTAAAATTTAAACATATTTTAACTCGTTAGCTTCTTGTTAGCGCCATCGTAGCGTCTAAAATCAAATTAGACGCTAGCTACGGTTTGTAAGTTTATCATGGGCATAAATAACAGCAACATGTAGTAATAGTTGACCGTAAGAGGACATCACAAATGTGACGGGGTACATTGAAGGTACTTCATTACGGCAAAGTCAGTTTTGGCACGAGTAATGAGTGTCTCCCATATTCAGGAGTCCGGTGTAGCAGGAATGTAAGTCCCCCGTTATCCGGGTTGTACAGTAAAGTATAGGCTAACAACTCTCACGCAACATTAGTTTCACGCTTCACTCCGTTATGGTCTATGGAAGGCGGACTAGCATTTCAGGGGGACTAAGGTTCCTTTCACATCGAGTCTAATTGATCTATATACGCGGAATAATTCTGAATCAATATTGTGTTGATCGAACATGTACAAGTACGTTCTACACAATTGAATAGTATTTAGGACGCTCAGTCACACCGACCCTGTATATGATTACTCCAGCTTAAGGCTACAGTCCCTAAAAACGTCTCGCTAGGCTGAATGTCATGTTTACTGCAAGTTTTTACATACTTTCTCCTATCTGAATACTAGTATCACAATTTTTCGCGTACATTTTAAATAGAGTCTTTAACTTATACATAGAACTTTACTAGTGATTTCACGTCCATTATCAAGGTCAAAATGATCCCTAAAGACTACTTCGAAAAAGTTGACCCTTTTTCGCTGAAACCTCGTAATTTCATGATGTTCGAACAAGTCGACTGGTTTCAAATTTTGACAGATTGTAGGCTTGATACTTCTTATTGAATTACAAAAAATATTTTATACATATGCTGAGTTGATTAGGAATGATAATGTAACAAACCCGCGTTGTAATGCCCGAAAATCCGGATGTGAATTACGACTCTGAGTTCGCCATGTTTGAGCTGTGAATTGCCTGTTTTAAGTATCTACATTATCCACATTTTGTCTGATATACGCATTCGCATAATTTACAAAATGAGCATTCCAATGAGGCAAAAATTGCAATTTTTATGAAAACAAAAGAACAATACGTCATCGTAATGTTTATGTTTTAGATTTTAGTTTCCGATCTCAACGCTGCCTTGAAAAGCTCAGCGGTAGATCCCTCGCTTCGTAATGCATGACTAACCCCTGCCATAATCCATGGTTCGAGTCCTCGCATAGGCAATGGAAACTATTTATCTTTTCATGATATAAAAATAGTCAGGATTCAATTTTCCTGAGCAGATGGATTCCCTTTACCCTTAAGTTGAAAATGTCTTAAAAGGAAATCATTGTACTATGGTTAACATAAATATTTGCATCAAATCAGCTCATTATGTATAAAAACGTAACAATATTTTGTTCAAGATTTAATAACCATCTCAAATACGTTTCTAGCTCACAATTACCCATTGGCCGGTTGAAATATTACATTTGCAAAGCTTGTCTATTAAAGTTAGTTAAAATGCGAAAACTATGGGTTCCGACAAGTGCCTTGTTTTGATATGATGGGTCACATATTATGCACAAGTAAAAGTAATGAAAAAGTTATAATAGATATTCAATTTTAATAGATTGTATATGTTTGACATTTTATTAAACAGATACTCACATGTCCCATAAGGCGGACAATGACATACAAAATCGGTAGAACTTAAGTAAGTAATAACAGTTCCTAGACGCAGTTCTTAGCAGGAGGGCAACTGGGATAGATACTATTAAGGTATAGGACTATTAAGTTTCCCAGAGGAATGAATATAAAACTTTGATTTCTCTCAAGATGGCTTTAAAAACGTCGATGTGAACTATTCATTTATTTCTGGAGAGTAATATTGCTATATCAGTATCGGATAATTTTACGAAATAATTTCGATTGAAAATTAAGATGTATCAATGATAACTTGGGAAAATTACATTGGTAACAGGAAATCGATATGTTTGTAGTCTTCTTGCAGTAATATTTATTCAAGATTGTTGTGACAAGATGTGTATAACAAACACTTTATGAAATTATTTCTCACCAATGTTAGCGCCGTCTATGCCATCGGCAGAGATGAAGTATCAAGTTTCAAATTTATTTTATTTCCATATGAAGAACATAGATCAATTATTACACAAGATGGAAGGTGTACAGCAAAAAGCAAAAGCATGAGACGCGTACGGTTGTACCTTATTAAAAACAACAAATTACGCAATGAAGAACTGTTTGCGGATAACGACAAAAATATCAAGTAAATAGCAAACTATAGATAAATGAACAAAAATATATATAAAGCAAAACTCGTAGCAAGCGGATAGGTGTTAAGCAGAGAAAAATAATTTGGAATGAGAAGTTACAGAACATAGTTTAATTGAGAGTGCTCAAACAGTGGGTTAAAACCACATGGGAGCGTAATTTAACAGCATTATTTCAGGTGACTATCTTTGGAATTAAGAGTGCACAAGCCCATTACAGGCGTGCTAAGAAACAAATTTCAAAGTATAGACCTCTGGAAAGGCAGCCGTTACTGACAGTTTCATGCCAAACCCTCGCTTATCGCTCATTGGGTTCGCAATCATCAGACGGATAAAGTCTGCATGTCTTCGAAACACCAGTCTAAATATACGTTTGTACATTCAGTGGTGTCAAAAACATGACAGACCCGAGCCATCCCGTAGAATCTGTACTCCAGAAATAGTCGAGAGTGCTCAAACAGTGGGTTAAAACCACATGGGAACGAACATAGTATATTGGATTTTAGTATATATTTAAAACAATGGGAATAAGCATTTCATATCATATTATATATTAAATTTGCTTCACTATCAAGGATAGTTATAAATATCAGAATAATGACAGTATCTTTTATTTTGAGATCGTGTAAACAATTTGCATTTTTCACAGGTTTGGACATTTTAGTCATTTTTTAGGACACCAATAAAACATTATTCAATTTGTAAATAGGAAATATAAAATCATCTTTGTTTCGCGTTTGATAACTGTGATTTGACGTATGTCTTGTGAAAACTTCATCGAAAGATTGAGGAAGTATACAGTTTTTATATGTGTACATAAATATTACCACGTCTTTCTGGTATTTGTTTAACCCTCGTCCACCTAATGGGGTGGGGGTACCACCTCCCTAACGGATTTTCGCCGATTGCCTCAAAACGCAAAGCAAAGTGACCCCGGGCATGTAAGTAATTGTTTTACATCCTTTGCGGTCATTTTGATAAAAAAAAGTCAGGGGTACCACCTTAGGTGCGGGTAGGGTAAGCCGTTAAAGTCCATGGGTATGGGGTTGGTGAGTAACCATCATCCCTCATATAAAAGTCCCCATTTTGAAAAATATCTGCATGAAAAGAAGCTCAAACTTATAGAACATATTAGAACTACCATGTTCTTTATTCATTGGCAAAAAACCGATGGAAATTCGATATTTAGAACTTTTATAGCGATTTTTTGAATTTTTGTCAATTTTCGCCGAAAATCAGATTTCGGCAAAATTTTCCGACCTGAAGCATTTTATGACCTCATAATTACGTAACCTCTTCGCCGATTGTCATGATTTTGGTATCAATGGAAAGAGGAGACCATACCTTATACTATGGTATAAAACAACTACACATTCGCCAAGTCAATTTCATTTTCACGGTTTGTGGTAACTACCCCCTTAGGTGACGACTTAGTAAAAAATAGCTTAGGTGGACGAGGGTTAAATAATGAAAGTAATACTTCCATATAGAAAAACTATTATGAACTATTGCTTAGGCCCGGTTTGTTGTTTGAAACTTTATTCCTGAGTGTTTTGTTTGAATTCTTCCAAATGAGTAAGCAAAAAGCAGATGTCCGAGAATAGATCCCTGAGCGTGCAACACATTTTATGTCTGCGTATATTGAGACGTTTTGGAACACTACAAATTGTTTTCTATTTTAAAGGTAGTCACAGAACGTAAAACGTAATGGTGCAATTTTGTAAGTAAATGTTGTAGTCAATCGTATCGAACGCTTTTAAAAGATCCATAAAATACCAACTGTTTATTCGCCTTATAACATTAGTTACATTATTTATGAAAACAATTACCGCCATGTATGTTGAGTGGCTGGTTCTGAAGCAGAATTGTTTCTTATAAAGTACGTTATATTTGGTTAAAAAATCATGTACTATATACAATACGTTCAGGTACTTTTAACATACACAGAAGTACATTCATACATTCATTCAGTTTTATTTTCCATTAAATCATATACAAAACAAAAGCAATGTTTAAAAACACATTTAAAAATACAGATGTAATGGAGGATATGATCAAAAGGCCAGAATGGCCAGAGGTAATCACAACCCTGAACTCAAAGAAACACAATAATAAAACAGAAACGAAGACTAAAACAAGTAAGCTACACAAAACCAATTTGCTCCAAACAAGATATTCGTGATAATTAGATAAAAATTGACCCTTTAAGTTGATTGCGGAAGTGTTTTTCGATTTATATTATGGTGATCAATGTGTTTCCAAAGTATAGTACCGAGACGGGTAAAGACCGAGACAGGACCAACATGAGACTGGCCTGTAATTACCAAATATTTCAGGGTGTTTTTTTTAAATAAATTGGGACAATTTTAGCTACTTTAAAGCCACTCGGAAAACCCCCCTTTTGTCAAGGATATATTAAATATAATATAAAAATATATACTGACTTATATCTGCAAATGACAATTTTCATGTGCCAAAAAGTCTAACTAATTAACAAATCTATTAAAGACAGCAATAGTTTTGCGTGCAAGTTTAATGCGCGCGTAATTTGTTGCGTGAAAGTTGCTTCACGTATAAGGCAAATGTTTTCAGCGCTAAAGAGTATTGCAAAACGTGGCGCTCCACAGGGATCTGTCGCAGATCTGCTTTCTTTTACCATCTTCAGTGCTCCATTACAGGATATCATCGAGTCTCACAGCATCAACATGATCAAGCCTATAATGCTTGAATGCTTGTAATGGTTGTAATGCATTATACTACGGGTTACAAGAAAATGACATCTCAAAACTTCAAAGAGCGCAAAATTCTGCAGCTCGACTTGTTACAGGTTGTAAGAAACGTGACCACATCAGACCTGTTCTCAGAGATCTTCACTGGCTCTTCGTGCAACAGCGGATCTGGTACAAAATTGCCTTGCTTACATTCAAGGCTTTGCATTGTATGGCTCCTGTTTACATCGCCAAATTGGTTGAGGAGTACAAGCCAAGAAGATCACTGAGATCGGCGTTTGAATTGAGGTTGTGCCTCCCACATATCACGAAAACCAAGTACTATTATGGTGATAGGGCTTTTGTTGTAGCTACACCCACATTATGGAATAATCTTCAATCCAACCTCCGTGCAATGACAAGCCTTACGCTGTTTAAAAAAGGTCTTAAAGACACATATGTTTTCATTAACTTAACTGGAACCTTTTTAGCAGTATCTTGTGACTTTTTATCATGAACAATGACGGGGAATGCCGTTTTTTATCAACTTTTGCTTTCAATTTTAAGCACAGATGGTTCCCTGTGGTTTTACTTTTTCATTTTGTGTCTACATTTTGATGTGATTTTTGTAGCATGTTTCATAATGTGTGTTTTATGTTACTTTATAATTGTTAATTTCTGAAAAACTGTATTTTTATGCCACATCACATTGCTGTTTTATCTGCTCATTGTGATCTGTTTTTGATCTCCTCACGGTACATGTGGTATAAACTTACAAAAAAAAAAATCTTTTTAGCTTTGTTGATAATCTTGATATGTTTTTAACTTGCCTTTTTTGTAAGGCGCCTTTGGGTTGCTGGCAACCTAAGGCGTCGATAAATCCAATTTATTGCTATTATTATTATTATTAATCTACGCAGAAGATACTCAGTTGAACTTGACGTTTCCATCCAAAGATCGCCTCCAAGCCATTAGGAAAATCGAGGCTTTATCGCTGATATTCGAAAGTGGTGCCAACGTAATAAGCTAGTCTTGAATGACAGCAAGACGGAGCTTATTCACTGTACTTCCAAATTTAATAACATCCATCAAAATCGGCGACAATTATTTATCCGTCGATATGTGCTAGAAATCTCGGCACTATCATTGATTCCAATTTTGTAAATAACGTGTGCAAAGGAGCATTAGTCGGGATTAGAAAGACCGGGTAAATACGCAGCTGATCATAAGTCATGAATTGGTCAGAAAAAGTGTAACATACCGCTTAATGAGAAAAACATCACCAATCTGAATATTTCTCAACACAGAATTAAATATGGGCATTTTAACACCATAAAAGTATACATTTTTTTTAAAGCTCATACTACAAGGATACCAAATATACAATGACACTGACATTATACAGGGTGTGTGACAATTATACAGGGTGTAACTTAAAAAAATGTGTTAATTTTACTCTCTTCATAGACCTCTTTTATTTTACACAGCCATCAACATAAAACAAAACAGGTATGGATTTATATTGATAAAACACAGGGCTCTCAATAAGAAAATAGAACTTTTCACTTAATATCCGTACGGTGAAATATACAGGGGTTAAAATCATATACATTTCAAAAGGATTGTATGCATCCTTGGGCTATTTGTTGAGCTCTTTATATGTCTTAGCAATAGATGACAATGCTTGAGACAAGTTACATTCAAATTTCTGCTTACTATGGCCATTCTGCTGCATTTTTGGTATACAGGGTGATCAAACATGCATTATCTCAATAATTAACCTGATCCAATAGACTTTGGTTTATTTGTTACTGTTAATCCGTGCAATTACGGTATTATGCATTTACAACAAGTCATTACTGTTATTTATCCACGTTTTCACAACGATCGAAACTTGTCATGAAAATTTTGACCTTTGAACATTGTTGAAACTAGTGTGAAAATACCCTGAAAATGACAAAGTTTATCCTCACCAAACTATAATTAATACATCACCTACCATTAATTTTTGGGCATGAATAGGTATATTTGTCTTTAATTAAAACGTGTGTGAAAAATGATTCTTGTAGGATTTCAACTTTTGGCATGACGAATTTCGAAAGATTGGTAATTTTGCATAATTTTGTGTACAAGTCAATGGGCTTTTCCTCCACCGTCTTTTCCTCCACCGCCTCCCCCGTTGACTTGGCTCACATTTTGAGCCATAGATCTCATAATATTTGTTCAATTGTCTTGAAAATTTTTGCATTTGAAAGACAATTAAATTGCTCAGATAACCATACCAAATTTGTTTCAATAGGTATTAAACTTCTTGAATAAAATTACATTAAACTACGAAGTATGAGTTTTTATGTTACATCTCCCCCATATGTGCATGACCAATTCATGACCAATGATCAGCTACTTGACAGAGGATGCCACAGTTAAGCTGCTACATGCCTTTGTGACATTCAAGTTCGACTACTGCAATTCACTTCTGTTTGAACTACCAGACCGCGACATACTCAAAGTTCAGATGGTCAAGAACACAGCAGGTCGCCTTGTTCTTCATATGTCGCGACTTGATCATAATACCTGAGCTCCAACAGCTCCATTTACTTGTCAAATAAGCAGAAAGCTATACTGCTTAATTGACAACTAATGGAGCTGTTGGAGCTTAGGTATTTAAGATCCTTCTTGATTATAAAGCCCTGAATGGTATGGCACCTGAGTACATTGCAAATCTTGTTGAGCTATATGTACCAACTAACGCCCGGCGGGGCAGGTTTTTTCTCACTCCGGCCCCGTCGTTCCCCTACAATTTATCGCCCGACCCGATAAAAATTTAGCTTAACCCGACCCGAAAGGATTTTGTCTGTGCAATAATGCTATTTCATTATTGTGTGTATCCAGGATGAAGTTCTGGAACCTCCCCCCTCCTCCAGGCCTATCTACCGTTGTTCTGTGTCAGTCACAATCACACCTGTCGTTTCTGTATATTTTCGCGATTTGTTGCTGTTTGGAAGTTCTATTATCATCGATAGACTCCTGTTTATTTGTAAATTTGCTGACAATTTTTAAAACTTGCTTGTATAATTTGAACTGTAAATATTTTGTTATGTTTGTAATAAATTTGTTTGTGACAGCCTCGTGCCACATCAAATGTTATCCACTTCTTCTTCTCTGTTGCCTATTATTTTTGCTCGCTATGTTGGTCATGGGTCTGTCTCAGCAAAATGTTTCTCTGATAGTTGTAGAGGAACGTATAGTGTAAGAAATTTACAGCAGTCGCATGTTATAATCCACTGATTCTTATTTTTTGTATGTTTTACTAGAAATATGTGCTTTTGATCAATTGAAAATGTATTCAAATAAGGAATCAAAGTTGCACACATCCAAAACATCATCAGTTTTTGAAATCAGGTAATGTACCATATATTGTCCATAAGACAGATTTTCTAAAAAAAATGATGATAATAAACTTCGTAAATGTCTGAAGTGAGCTGTAAAATACGTTTGTCATTTTTAAACGATCTCATGTATCAAATCAGACGATCAGCGTCTGACATAATCAGTTCATATAAACTCCGTAAATTTTAAATACCACTGGCATCGGAGAGATAATAATCAATGTACCAGACGTGTAAGTTTTCTAGGAGAAGAAAAATAGTAACTATAGATCCCCTGTACGAATATACACCTTCATGGGGTATGCATGTTATGCAAGTACAGTGTATCATTGATTGATTGATTGATTGATTGATTGATTGATTGATTGATTGATTGATTGATTGATTGATTGATTGATTGATTTGATTGATTGATTGATTGATTGATTGATTGATTGATTGATTAATTGAACAATTGATTGATTGGTTGGTTGGTTGGTTGATTGATTGATTGATTGATTGATTGATTGATTGATTGATATAGATACTCTGTCAACTTTAAAGTATAAAGTCAGACTCTCTTACGAGATCCATAACATATGCTTCGTATTTTACAATATTGTGAACTGGTGTTTTTACATTGTGTAAGAGATTAGCAATGATAGATTAGGATTGATGAAGACCAAATCAGTGCTTATTAATATATTTTATGTATAAATCTTTTAAGTGTTTGGTATTATTTTTCACCCATTTGGTGCCTCTACATGGACAAACCTTAAATATTCGGCAAGATTCGGAAAGTTATTATGATTCAAAACATATTATTTCCCAATATGGTCACGTTGATGCGTTAGCAGTGTACTTAAACTTCAAGATATGTACAGTATAAAACCTCGTTCCGATTGGCTACAAGATGGTCACTTGTAATTCACAATTATTTATTTTTAATTTTTCAAAATCTTATTATTTGATTATAAACTAAGGAATTGAATTGACGTTTTTAATTGCAAGTTATATTTTAAGTAGTACAGATAGTCAAAAAGTGTAACTGTTGGCACCAAAATAGAGTACAAAGAGTAACAAGTAATGTATAACACAGTTCATACCACAAAACACGGTATTTAATCGATGATTAAATGTAGCCATGTTTCATCAAAATAATTGTGAAGTGTGCTTTTAATAATCTACCCAGATCTTATAAATCCGTTCTCTCTGATCATCTTTTAAGTACAATCAAACTGTTACTAGTAAATATATGTTTGAAAATAAACTGCGTCTTTAGAAAATGGTCTTCTGTGTCAATACGTTTTAATTAAAATTTCTTAGTAATTTCCAGTTGAAAGAAAATATCTAACTATTCAAATTTTATTTTGTTGAAAATACAAGTTTAAACTATCCACAAACTATCCACGCCCCTTGACATGGCAGCTCAATCTTTGGGCACAGGTGGGACATTATACAAATAAAATGCTTGTCGCTTTATACTTCTTTAACCACCTGAACCTTATATGGATCAGATATATTTTGTATCGTTCTGGTTTTTAAAAATTACTAGTCTTACTTGTTTTTCACCGGCTTTACCACTACCTTTTACGGTGCTAAAGAGTGATAGAATTAACATGTCGACAAATAGCCGAATTCCTCCATGATCATTATCCGGCATGGATTATCACCGCTCATGATTTTGAAATTTGATAATCATGAATACAAATTTATTTCGGATTTTCATTCATCCATACATACAAAAAAAAATCGTTTAGCATGTTACTTACCTTGATTTGAAAATATAAAACAAGACAATTGTAATTTAAACGTGTCACATTATGTTTAGTCTTCTATTTTGAAAGTTTAGTCCTCTATAATGGATATATTTGTTTAAGTTAGAATTTTAAGAAAGAGATGAGTCAAAATGGGTCGATGGTTTTATGTTACTTTCTTTGTTGTTCATTGGTAGCATTTAAAGTAGGGAAGGCAAGTCAGTGATTTTCGAAAGAAGTCCTTGTCCTTAGATATAGAATATTTGATATTTCCACAAGAAGCGTTACTTTTGTGTGGCAATATGAGATGCATTACTCCTTGATATTTATATCAAACGTCAACACACATACTTGATTCAGGCTCAACACTGTCATGTTAATTGAAAGTGTTATTGTATGCATTCTTCCCTTTGGTTACATTAAGTTTATATACATTCATTCTATTCATTATATTATATTTCAAACAATGCATATTTGAGTTGCTTAAAAGGTACTTTAGGTAATATATTATATAAATTACATATTACTTGAAATAAAACATTATTTTTTTTCAGAATGAATTCATTGACAAACTGTGAGGCATACAAACTGACAGTGTATCGACGAAGATAATCTTAATTGTAAAGATGAGCTGTCAAGGAAATAGACTGAACATTTACATAAGCTGTTACTGCAAGATTGTTAATACTAAAATGGATTTTCCTGTCATCTTTCTGTTTGAAAAAAAACCATTAAAAGTAACAAATCCATAGTGTAAAACATGTTTGTGATAAATGTTCCAAATGCAAAATATCAATCATATCTTTTATCCGTCGTTCTTAAGGACGTAGCTGCCAATGTCTTGCCGTGAAACATTATATTTTCTATGATTGATCAAGTAATCATGTTAATACCGAAATAACTTTTCGTGTCATCTAACGTTTTTTTAATCTTAATCACTTGAAAGCAACTTACACAAGGGAAAAAGGATATATTTTTTGAAAACAAATATTTAAAAAATGACAGACCTGTCTCAGTGTGTTTGTTGTTGTCGAAAACATGTTTTTTGTGTACATGTTCCAAAGAGTTAGGAATTTGTTTCAGCATTGGGATCTTTTTAGTGCATAATGTTGTTGGGCTCTGAACCATGTGAGGGCACTGTTCATAAATATTTCAATTCAGCGTATCACTTCTTGTCACGGCGATCTCAATTTCAGTTTTTGTACTTGGGTTATTTACACAAATGTAGGTATTAAAATGTGAGTGAGCTCGACGCACATTTTTTCACTTGCCTAAATTTTACTTCTTATGTTTGTGGGTTTTTTTTAAACAAAACATTCATTTTTTTAAAACAACCCATGTTAGTCACATTTGACAATATTGCGGTTATGAAAATACTGCAGTAAAAGCTGTACGTTGTAACTCCTCTACATTTAATCCAGTGTTTATTTCATTTAGAACAATATAAATGTAATTAAAAAAACGCCTTCCTGTTCAATAAAAGAGCGGCGTGCATTTTTATACTTCTAAACGACATTTCACACATGAGATTTAAATATAATTTTTGTCCTAAACGCACAATAGAGTACAATTTTGAATAAATATTTCTGGACTGGAGTGGTTGCATAAGAAAAAAGTAACTACACTTTTGAAAAACATACATTATTATGGTAATATATAACTGCAACAAATTGTTGATATTTTTTATTGGCTAGTTGCTGCTGTTTCCACTCTTTCAAAGTGTTTTAACGCGATATAACAAGATTTAAAACACGTAAAAGCAAATGACTCTTTTATTTTGTGCTCTTGTATCAAATTTTAAGTTGAACTTTAAACCAGACACGTTTTAGCCTGGTTAAGTTCAACTTAACCAGACACGTCTTAGCCTGGACTTAACCAGACTAAAACGTGTCTGAGTGGGCCTTTGTTTCAGTTGTGTAGTCGGGTTTTTTTCCCGTTACACTCAGAGAACACAGAACTTGCAGAAGATTCACCCGTCTTCTGTATCTCTTCATTTGTTTAGCAAAACATATACTTGAAACGTCACTTGAAAACAACAATGATAAAAAATCACTTTGAACTTTAAAATAAACCCTGTATCATAGGTTGAGTATGGCATATCTGATGTAGGCGCGGCTCAATATATATACATAATACAGTAACAAAAATCCGCACTATTTATTTCAACAATAGTCTTACGCGTTCGTTACAATAAACATTATAATTTGATCATCTGGCTGAAATCAGTGACTAGGTCAAATTAACTTAGCGAGTGGATAATAGGGTGGAGCAAATTATATTTGAGATCCAGACGAATGAATACCGGGTTTTGGTTGGCTTAAAATACGGTGAAAGGGCAGTACTTAGTTCCATTCGAATCGTAAACCACGTGATTTGTTATTTCAAGAATGGGATGTATTGTTTAAAATACGAATTATGACCGGAGTTTGATAAAATACGACCAGCCAGTCCGGTCGCTTGGATCGTGATAGAAATGGCCAACAATAGTAATGAACTTGCAACTGAAAATAACTGATAGTAACGATAGTGCTGATTGCGTGAGCGTTAACCATTTTAACTAGCGATGACGGGCGGATAGCGGATAATTCAGAACTGCAATGCGCAAGTCTACGTTGCTTGTCGTTACCCCTAAGTCGTCAAAATGTAAAAGTGCCTTTAGGAGTGCTAGAACAAACATGTCGACCATTTGGTACGGGTCGCGATTTATTAGAAGATACTAAATTTAGGAACTAGGGATTTCTAACACGTTTTTTTTTTATTGGCGCATTGATATTTTACACAATTACAAAAGTCATATTCTTAACATTTCTTCCAAAAATAACAAAAGTTCTCCTATAGGGATCAAATTTATTATATTATTTTGAATCACGAATGGGGTTCACGCGTCATTCGTAGCAAAATAATTTATGTTTATTCGAGGGACTATCTTTCTACGAATTGAAATCGCGGCGGGCGATACTGCGTATAAATACCAGTTGACTTTGGTGATGATGAGGCATGGCCAACATCGTCTGCATGTCGACAAATAGCCGAATTGCTCCATGATCCATTCGCCTTGGATTGTCACCGCTCATGAGTTTGAAATTTGATAACGTAAAACACATTTATTTCGGATTTTTATTCATCCGTACATACCAAAAATAATTAAACTTGTTTAGCATATTACTTACTTTGATTTGAAAATATAAAACAGGACAACTGTTATTTGAACGTGTAATATTTAGTTTAGTCTTCTATTATGAAACTTTAGTCCTCTATTTTAAGGAGATATTTTTTTGAAATCATGAATTTAAGAAAGAGTTGAGTCAAAGTTGGTCGATTTTTTTACGTAACTTTCTCTATTGTCCACACATGTTCATTCGTATAATTCAAAGTAGTGAAGGCAGTTCAGTGTTTTCCGAAAGAAGTTATCGTCCTTAGATAGAGAATACTTGATACTTCCACAAGATGCGTTACTTTTGTATGGTAATATGAAACGCATTAATTACTCCTTGATATTTATATCAAACGTCAACACACATACTTGATTCGGAATATTGAAAGTGTTATTGTATACATTCTTCCTATTGGTTACATAACGTTTATATACATTCATTTTATT
>JXSR01S073000.1:20101-33861 GCA_000969725.1 Ophiothrix spiculata
GGTTTTGGATTTCTTAGATCACCTGTTTTCATTTACAGACCATTTAAAAGAATTTGAGCAATAATTAAAAAATCACCTGAAGTGTCTAATTATAGCAAACTAAAAAGTCAGATTTCTCGAATCTAACATGTACTTTTTTGAAGAAATCGTCTTCCTAGAAAAAGGACGATTTCCCTTTTGGACATGTTGAAGTTATCTAAATCATGTAAATATCAAAGGCAATCCGCGGATATTGCGTTATTTTTAACAGAATATCAATATCCTTGTTAAAATGTATCATCTTAGGAATGTTGTTATTGAATGGGTCGAAAAGATCTACAAATAGTAGTACACAGTAACCTGAAATCCCGTTTGAATAAGCATGTTTGATATAATTGGATAACGTTTCAAATGTACTAAAATACATTTTGCTGAATTTATCGAATGATACTGAAACACAGAATTACTATGACGTGCTGTCTTTACGTTGTAATTCCTTACTTCGTGATTTCAAATGCTTAGATTGACGATTTTTGTAAAATGTTATGTATTATAAAATGAAAAGTATACAAACTACAAACATGGAGAAGTGTCGAGTACAATAACAAGAAATTACAAAACATGAATCTGGATCATCAATGTTTAACCTGTACAATGAACACTTCAGTAACGGGAATTTCTACATGGTACTTGTTTAACCCTTGTCCTACTGAGCTATTTTTTGTAACACGTCCTCCGAAGGGGAGGGGAATTGTTGCAACCGGCACCCCCCCCCCCCCCCTCTTATATTTTAGAACGGAACCCCATCTGAACATGGTTTTGCTTTTAATGATCATCCCCTATTTAACGATACCAAGATCGTCAAAATCGGCCAAGGCGTTACATAATAATTTATGACGTCATAAAATACTTTCGGATTGGAAATCCAGGAAAATTGTATTATGGCAAAAATGGCCACCAAAATCAAAGTTTTGCTATAAAAGTTCTAAATAACAGATTTTCATCAAGTTTGTTGCTATTGAAGAAGGGGAATGATGATTCTAACATGTCTTGCTAGTTTGAGTCTTATAGCATGCATGAATTTTTCAAGGTGGCGACTTAAAAGTTTCCGGGATTTCACCCCCCCCCCCCTACACCCCAACTTTAACGGCCTGCCCTAACCTTAGGTGGTCCCCCTAGTTTTTTCATCAAAATGACCGCAAAGGATGTAAAAGAGATTGACTATGCCTAAGGTCAGTTGCTTTTGCGTTTTTATGAAGCGGGAACCCCCCCCCCCTTCGGAGGACAAGGGTTAAACCCTTTTTTACAAAACCTCTTGTTGTGCAAAAGAATTCTTCATAAAATAAGTTGACGCATTTGAATACAATGCTGAGACATAATTATGTACAATGACATTGAACTTTTGCTTATAATGGAATAATGAAATTGCTTTTTTTAGATCGTACAACAATAAGTGAATCAATCAATGCGTTTATTCCAACGGCTGTTTCCGGTCATATAACAGTTAATATTGGAGAAAACGTAATACAAATATTTTCTATATGTCGCTCAGCAAGTTTCGACTATTGTCTTAATGTGTTATTTTTGTTTCTTGTTTTGTTTTGTTTTATTGTGAATTAAGGCGAAAAGGCATATGAAGATGTGCATGTATAAAGCAAGGACTTTCAAAACTGAGCGGTATTAAAACTTTAAGACTAATGATTTAAAGGTAATCTGTAAATAGGTGCATTTTGAAGGATTGCAAAAACTAATAGGATTCATTTTGTTACTTACATTCTGAAGCTTTCATCTGCTTGCCTGAAGAGGAAGAAGGAAGAAGAGAAAGGAGTAAGAAGAGGAAAAAATGGAGGAAAAGAGGAAAAGGAAGATAGAGAAAAGGGAAAGGAAAAAGAAAGAAGAAAGAAACCATTATTTCATCAAAAATAGGCGTTTTTTAACTAAAATAAACAAATTTGTTCAAATATTTTTGCGCGCGCTACGCCATCACTTCCTCCAAGCCAGTACATAAATAGGGAAGCCTTTTGAGTCTTGCCTCCCCCCCGGACGGTCACAGCTGGTTACGCCCCTGTTTAACTCTTTGTTTATTCATTAAAGAGCATTCGTTTTACGTTCTTTAAAAATAATACATGTCGCATCACCGCTTAGTTTATTAACTATCAATTGACTTTGCTTTACACAAAACATGGTGGGCACAGGCTGCTTTGTAAACACTTATGCATGAAGGAGATCCTCGATTCCCGATTCGACTGTAACATCTAGATTATACAAACACATGTTTTGTATCGTAACAACCAATTGAACTACTCATGGAATTTAACATTCGACTATAGTTTAACTTGATGCTCGTGTTACTAAAGACCATTATTTAGTTCAATATTGTAACTGTGTCATCGGTTTTTTTTAATACATTAACTTATTGGGTTTTAATTAGAATCTACCAAGGCCGCATGTAATGTACTTAAAGTTAGAAAGGCGGGGTCATCTTCTTCTTCTCCTTCTTTTACTTCCTGCATATGTTTAAGTAATCTTTTATCTAGAATTTTTTTAGATACATTTCTTATATCGCACATAATCCGTAAAATATATACCCTGTCAGACAACAAATGCTAGGATACTGAACAGAGAGTTGCATTTCAATTTTGAAACTCAGCCTGTGTTGCTTTTAACAAAAATTAACACTAATTTATGACAGGGATCATTAAAGCAATACTATAAAGTGTTAAAAATGAAGCGCCCCCTGTTACCCATGATTTTTTAAGCTTAGTGGGTTTCTTTTGGGTAGATAGTAATACCGATTTGATATGATTACTTTTTCTGTTATGGCCATTTGTTGAATTAAATTCGGGATCCCGAATTTAATTCCACGTATATAGGTATAGGAACGCATGCATGTGCTTTTTATCCATTTTTCAATGCAAAAACAATTTTTTGACAGAATACTCTTGAAAACGCTTTCAGATAGGCACATTCTTTCTTTTATGCTGTTTTTACTAAAAACCATTTTTGATCAAAATCTTATAGTATTGCGTTAAGGTAAGACTTTAAACAAATAAGGTTGAGATGCCAGGGCATGTCGAGTCTTGTTACGATTAGGCTCTAGACCCTGTCCACGTGACAGCATGGAGGAAAAGCAGGGACTGGCGATGCTTTGTGTGAAAATAATCATCGTGATTAATTTCATATTCCCAAAGAATCTAATATGATCACATCGCTTTTAATTACATTCGCATATTTAATTTTGAAAAGAAAATGATGGAGTATGACGTACAAGCAGAGTTTAGTATGTTTTTATTTTAACTGTGTGAAATTGATTTAAATACATCCCCAGGATATTTACTGAGAGTATGAGAGTATTGTACATATGAGTTACCCAAGGGATGGTTATAAATACATTAAAGAATTTACGGTGATTCAATTTTGACAATATTAGCCAGCGTTTAGACTTGATTTAATGCAAAACATTCTTTGAACCATAACCTTTCTTGATATTAAATCGCGTTGATGAAACTTTGAGACAAAGTTTGTATACTAGTATTATTGGGGATGTCAATAAGTGTAGAAAATTCCGTGCTAGCTTGAAATTTGTGTTTAAGTACCTGTACTTTAGACTCTTTATTGAACGGTTCAATAATGTTTAAATAATTAAAATGTAACTATTGAAAAAATGGAGTTTCGTTTAATATTGAGGGGTTTTTTTAATCATGAAATAAGTATTTACAGGTGATTGAATATTCGCATGTTTTCATAAATAATCAGCTCCATCTGAAAAATGGACAATAGGTTGCCGTTCAAAAAACAAATTAAGCCCCGTTTCGCTGTGTAGCGCGTTGTAAAACATGCATTTTCCGATGTGATTTACTCACGGCATAAAGTAAACAACTCTTTTAAAGGAGATAGGTCCCTTTGTTCCATTTATGAAGGACATTTTTTTGGAAACCACCTCTTGTACTTCACAGCAGTCGGTAAAAACCACATATCACCGCCCGATCGGAAATCTCTTAATCCTTTTGCAATCCCTGGATGACACAGGACGTCTCCGAAAAGGTTTCTCGCATCATTACTACCTGTAGATATTCGTGATCAAATGGTATATTTTTGACTTTCAACGACGAATGAACCATTTCGGAAATTCCACTTCAAAGTTCGTACTACCACACTCTCCTACCTGTTTTATAAATCCCCGCCAGCTGTGCGAATGATCACAGTAAATTTGGTTCAAAATCAGAATATAACTGACATGAACCCCTTTTTCCTGTTATTAATCCACTAAAAATCAGTAAAATATCGTAGATATAAGTACTCTTGGTTGCGGGAATAGTAAGTACAGTTACTGTAGTTGTCATTATTTACCATACTTTACTATGGGGTAACGTCACTGGCCGAGCCGTGTTAATTATTTACCCTACCCAAGAGGTTGTTTATTCACCCTACCCTGGTGGTATATCTGAGATACTTTGTCAACTGAAAAAAGCTGGGTTCATTTCTTGAAATCGAACAAATGACTCCAAATTTGGGCGGATACTTTTAATATGATGCGCCACGTGGATTTGTTTAGCTATTGTCAGTCACCGATAGAAGTAAAAAAATTAAAACAAATCAATTTCTTAGTTTGTTCGTCTTTTCTACACGCCCGTAAATTCCTTATGTGAACATTTTCTCCAGCCGTTTGACCCACAGATGTGATCTTGGTGTCATATTACTTTGGAAACAGAGTACAATTCGAATGTGTTATGAAAACGAATTGAATAGAAACTTTAATTTTCTCGTTGACATCCTAGTATTATTGAAATATTTTATCTTATTTGTAAGAAAAGCCTTAAATATTTATAATAGTTCGTTTATTTATGATAATCCAATATATCAGATATAATGTGTGTGTATATTTGCCTTTCGATAATTTCATCCTTGTGGTTTTTCAACTATTATTGTAATAAACAGATATTTGTAATTGGCTTAAAAGTAGCTAACTCGAAATAGCATTTTGACAATAATTGCTAGTAAATCAACATAAAGAGATATATTTTTTAAAATGAGACTTTGTAGTAGGTTAATACAAATTAGTATTTTGGACATAAAACTAACTAGTTTGAATACTAGGAGCACCGATAGTGAGAAAGAGACAATTGTGTCCTGAAAGATCAGACGTTTCCAGAGTTACTATGTTTTAATAACTCTTATGGACGAAGCAAAGGAAATAATATTACCATATTTACTATATTTTCAATATACTGAGAGGTTTAAACAAGCTAACAGCACAAGTAACATGCCTTTTGGATATTTTGACATGTAACACATGTTCTGACTGACGTCATCATAGGTCAGAAAAAAGTCATCTATCCTTACAACATCACAGGATTTCTTCTGATGAGGACATGTGTTACATGTCGAAATATCAAAAAGGTATGTTTCTTGTGCTGTAAGCCTGTTTAAACCTCTCAGTATGTTTATCTACCAGCACGTATGAACTTTCATTCGAGTATATTTTCAATGTCATTGCACGACACCAAAGAAGGTTTTTTTACTTATGGACTTGCTTAGAAACAGTTTAAATCATTCTAGGCATCTCCAGACCTGTCATGTAATTCTAATGATCTTTTAACGCGTTTATTTCATTATCAAATTTTATTCTGTGGCAACTTTTGACAGATCATAACTTGGCATCTGTGAACCAAAGGACTTTAATCATTGTTAATGAGGTGTCATTTAAATCACTATAACATGATATTTGCATATGTTAAAAAGTAAAAATAACAAAAAAGGATGCAATTACGGCTGGTTTGAAATGAACGGTCACATTTGCTGCTTCTGTTGGTAAACACCTCACAAAAGATAAATGGACAGTTAGTCCGACCCCCATAAATCCAAGAACGGGTTCTCAAAGTCCAACAATATTGTCTTTGGCAATCTCAGCTTAATGTTTATCCCAAAGTTGACATCAAAATAATTACCATTATTTTACACTAGCCTTTTGAAAAATCTTTCTCAGTTTTCATTTGTCACATTTTGGATATACCCACAGTGTTAAAGAGCATCACAACAATGTTTCTAGTAGGCTAGTAAATCTGTTGATTTGACGTAGACAAAATTGCAACACAAGATTTTTGAATTAACTGTTGATGACCTCCTGAACAACATATTCAAAATGTAGAAAAATGTAAGCTTGTCAAACTTGGTTAATTTGCATTAAACAGAATGGCTGCCAAACAAGGCGTCATTTCAAAATTGGTCAAATCTTGTTCAAAACCACACCACATGTTCCAAAAATGTAAATTAGTCATATCAGAGGTCACGGATTTGGCCTTATGGGACTCAAAAATTTCAAAAGTGTCCGATTTTGTTCATTATTATGTTCTGAGCTGTCCGATTTCCAAAAAAATCGGACAGGGATATCGGACAGGATGCAAAATATCAGATTTTGAACATAATAATGATAAAATTGGATGGATTTTTTAGCATGATACTCAAAGATATTGGTCTCGCTATGAGTTTTAGAAATATCGAACTCGACGCTGCGCGTCTCGCACGATATTTCGTAAAACTCATAGCTCGACCAATATCTTTTTGTATCATGCTCAATCCATCCAATTTTATATCAAAATGGTCTCAAAATATTCCTCTTGCAAAACCGTCTGCACAAAGTAATAGTTTAAAGTGCATCAGATCAGTTGTTGCTATGGTTACAGGCCAAGCAAACTTTGTGCTACAGGCACCAATGCAATGTAAAATATGGACTTTGTTTTTGCCTGCTACCATGGCAACAATTGACCTGACACACTATTTTCCTTCATTTTAAATATGTTGTTCGGAAGGTCATCAACAGTTAATTTCAACCAAAAAATCTCGTGTTGCAATTTTGTCTAAGTATCCCCATGAATTATCATAGATTGACTAGTATATAGTTGAATCGATAGCGATCAATGTTGTTTCATATTGCGTAGGGTATAGAGCTGCTGTCGTCTTATGCATGTTTACCAACTGAAACACGTTTAATTATCCTTTTTGATAAATTTGGTTTGACCTTATGTTCTTTTTGTCAAGTGGCTATAAACATAAGCCAAAAAGCCTATTGACGCATCTTGATGTGCCGATATTATACGCTTACGTCCAGAGCGGGGTAGATTATTAACGTGATCTCTTACTCGGTTTCAGTTCTTACTGTTGACCCATTTGGCCGCTGTTGTTGGCGAACAACCAACATTACGGGCTACGGCTGTTATTGATCACCCCGCTTCAACAAGCCCCGTTATGTTCCCCTGTGCAGCAATTGAGAGAAGGCCTTGAGTCACAAATAGGTCCCTCAAATATCATGGATCTGTTACATATTACCCTAAAAAATTATAGAAAACATGCATTTTTGCTAAAACTTCTTTATGTATTTGGGAAAATTTGGTATCATATGAAAGGTATGTTTATACTCTAGTTATGTACAAAAAGTGAACTTCTCATGATTTTAATTAATGAAGTTTCTTGAAAAAGCAATCAGGGAACACGATGGATCGGGTGGAGGCGGCGACGGTGGAGGCGGCACGCATAGGATTACATGCAAAAGTGTACGAAAGTTATGATTTATAAACACATGTATTATTAAAATTAAAAATGCTGGGATCATAATTTTTGGAATATATCTCAATGAGATATGTATAATGCTAAAGCATGTATCGAATATTGACATGTCATCCAAATTGTGTTGTTTCTTAATGGTTTATATGTGGGTAATTTGCTCTATACATTGCTGTACAACACATGCATTTACACCCCAAAACTTTAAAACGACATATCTTTTGACCGAGTCAACGTAAATGGAAAAAGTTATACATTTTTCAAAAGGAAATTTGTCGAGGAATCCAATTATGTGATTATTTTTTAGGTAGTGTGTACATGAAAAATCTTTTGACCGATAAATGTCCCAAAAATTAATGAGTCGTTTCATAGATTTTGACCATCCTCAATATTTTGACCATGGCAATGAAATTAGTCACCAAATGAATTATTTTATGGAAGGCTATCATTACATCCTTCAAGTAATGTTTGAGTCATCTGGATACACCTTTCCTCAACAAAATCTCATTGGTGCCATGGTTGACCAAAATGCACTTTAATTTTATTTTTCACCCTGTATAATTTTTACCCATCCCTAAAAATTAGACTTATTCAGGTACAATTGAAATCCTCGGAAAGTAAGCTTTCCAAAAATATCTAACTTTGTAGGTTTTAAGTGTATATATTCAGAGTTACGATCCATTGAATACAAATTGGCATGGTTTTACCAATGTTTTTGTGTAGAACAAAAAATATGACCAGTTCATGACTTACGTCCAGAACCATGATGATGTGTATTCAACAACTCAGCTATGTCTTTCTTTCTGACCATCTCAACAAATCAATTAGAAGCAAAGTATACGTTTCGCTGCTTATTGAATTTCCACACATTTCAAATTAACATTTCTTGGTCACGCAGAACTAAACAAAATTGAATTCCCCACGCATTTTATTTTGCTCTAAACAGCATTTTTTCAAGGCGTTACCTTTAAAGAGTAGAGATTGCCCCTTTTTGTGTATTACCCTATGTGAGCAATGAAAACTAACGTCCAAATTTCAAATGGGTGGTGTAAAACAACGATAACGGTTTAGATGTCAAATTTGAGGTCAACATTTAGCTGAGATGGCATATTTTTCTTGGCTTTATGGGACTCAAATTAACTGTCTACTTATCTTTTGTGAGGTGTTTACTTCAAGTTTTAGTTTCTTCGCCGTCTACTTCTTATATTATATAAACTATCCATTATACAAATTGAAAGGAGAGTCATACCATTGAGTATTACTATGATTACTACACTTCATAAAACTTTATCGGGCAACCACAAACCAAAATTGACAAGATTAAGCTAATATGTATGTCCTAAATTTGCCTATTTTCTTCTATGTGTGCGTTATTTGCGGAAAATTGAAAAAAAAACTACCATTGCCACACAGGATATAAACCTTTATCATTTCACTACCATCTTTTTACTTTTACTTTTAATCTCCATGGGCGAGCCTATCGCAAATTTTGCGATGATCTCGTCCAAATATGGTACTAAATAAAATCATGTGATATCACATATTTGCGATGACTTCCATTTGCGATGTTTTCTTTACGGATGCTCATAAGCACTCGCAAGATATTAATCGCAAGAAAAAAAATCGCAAATGATTTGCGATGATTTTTTGTTTTTTTTTCAATAATTATTGTTTCAATAATTTTTAGAATTCTCTGAATTATTAATACATTCCATAAGTCATTTGCAAAAGATACTTTTGCGTGTCACGTCATGCACTGAGCCAATGTGAAGTATAGCTAACAATCGTATTGAATCTGCGATAACGGGAAACTTCCGGATGCACTTGGTTTACGTTCTTATTATAAAAACATTTGTAAGAAGTTGTTGTGCGTTATTTGAGTGCTTTTAATAATGTGAAATACATTATTGCTTAAGGCAGTGAAAATAAGTTGGAGTGGTTAGATAAACTCATCAAGCACATAATGCACTGGTGCAACTATATGACAAAGTTGCATACTTTTGTTTTTTATAATATTTATGCATAAGGAACATAATACAAACTGGTAACTGTTAGAAGCTGTTGAATACGTAGTTGAATCTTTTTGCACAAATGTCATTATCCGTTCAAGTTTATTGATATTTGATATGAGTTGATCATCCTGGCATTAACTATTGTGCTGACTAGGACGGTATCAATTATAGTAATTCAATACATTATATCAAATGATACATTATATCAATTGATACCAAGTTCATAAAAATCGGTAGAGGCATTTCGTTATTATGACGTCACAAAGTATTTCCGGACCGAAAAATTCAATTTTGGGCAAAAATGGGCACTTTTTAAAAAACCGTTATAAAAGTTTTAAATGTCAGATTTTGTTCGGGACTTTTGCTAATAACTGAATGAAATGACAAATCTAACATGTCCTGTAAGTTTCAAGTCCATACCATGTAGTTGTTTTAGAAATGACGCTTTAATTTTTTTCAAGATGGCAACCACCCCCTACCAAAATGACCGCAAAGGATGTAAAAGCAATTACCTAAATGTTCAGGGTTGCTTTGTTTCGCGTTTTGGTGCAATCGTCAATTTTCTGTTACGGGCCCCCTTAGGAAGAGGAGAGTAAAGCCTAAATTTTGATCATATACATATTTTAGGGGTAACCCTAAAAGAGCCGTGCCAGAATCTGCTCCATCCCTCGACATTTTTGTTATATCTCTGCCAGTTGTTAAATTTTTGCACTGAAACTTTTGACTTTTTCCTTTAGGCCTTTAAGACCAGTTTTATTAAAATAATTTCTAGGGTTACCACGCGGAGCGTAATAGCGTCCTGGGTTGATTTTCCATTGAAAATACATTTCTTAAAGGTGGATTGAATTCGCTCCCCTACGGCTGTGAGACTGGTCAAATTAAACTGGTTCTTTACAATGCCTTATAATATAAATACTCAGTAAAAAATAATATGAAGGGTTGCAACAAGATAATCTGTCTCCTTATTAGGGCGATGACATGTTCAAATATGCCGGTGTAATGAGACTGAGTGTATCCCATACCCAAGAGTCCGGGTCTTATTATTGAACTACACGGAATAAGTTGCAATCAATGATTTAACCCTTGTTCTCCTAAGCTATTTTTGTAACACGTTCTCCGAAGGGGGGGGGGGGGTTTAACAACCCCCTAACATTTTAGAACGGAAACCCTTATGAACATTGTTTTGCTATTAATAGATAGGTATGATCCTCCCCTATCCAGTGATACCAAGATCATCAAAATCGGCCAAGGCGTTACGTAATTATGACGTCATAAAGTACTTTCGAATTGGAAAATCAGGCAAAATTGCATTATGGCAAAAATGGCCACTAAAATCAAACTGTTGCTATAAAAGTTCTAAATAACGGATTTTCATCGGTTTTTTTTGCTAATTAAGACGGAAAATGATGATTCTAACATGTCCTGTAAGTTTGAGTCTTATAGCATGCATAAAATTATCGAAAATGGAGACTTAAAACTTCCGGGATTTCACCAACCCCCCTACACCCCAACGTTGACGGCCTACCTTAGGTGGTACCCCCTAGTTTATCATCAAAATTACCGCAAAAGATGTAAAAGAGATTACCCAAATGTCTGTATGTTGCGTTTTTATGAAGCGGGAAAAAAACCTTAGGGGGACAAGGGTTATTGATTGCACATGTACAAGTACGTTCTACATAAATGAATAGTAGCTAGGACACTCAGTCACACGGACGCTGTATGTCATTACACCGGCTGTACCAATCCCCAAAATGACCACCAAAACACATTTTCATCTTCAAGAGCTAAGATTAACGTTCCCGTTAGAAGAACTCGGTATTTTGTTAAGGTCTCAAATTGAACATCTCTATTGTTTTCAGATATGAAAGGTGCATCGAGAATTGTACACCAACTACTAATTTAAATATTCACCAGACTATTACCCTCGGGCAATGAATTCATGTCAAGTGTTATGTGTTCAATAAAGTCATTCTATATGTGGTAACATGAAGTAAATTAATACTTAAACAATCGAAACGTCCCGAGACACAACGTTGAACATAAGACGCATTTTTAAAGCGGTTTAGAGAGTGGTGGGTTTAGATTTGAGTCGTTTTGAGGCCATTTGACTCATATTTAAAAATATTAACATATGGATGCAATGCTTGGAAACTATTAGCAATGCTTTACTTCTCGGAAAACTATACAGCATTCTTTGAAGTTATTCATGTAAAATAGAACTTTACTGCATTTAAAGATGAAAACTTTTTTACATTGGAATAAAGGAGCATCACCTATAATTTACCTACAACAAATGTGAAGTTCAATTTACAAAATGAGGGTTCATGGCAAACTTAAAAAAGGTGCCCGAGATTGACATATAAAACCTGTGATATTTATTAAGATATGCTTAGTTCTCCAATAATTCTCATTACAGTTCTTTTCACTATATCTCCTCGACAAAACATATCATTACAGAGATTATTGAAAAAATATGAAGATTCTTGAGGTATCAAAATCTCCAATTTGGTTATAGAAAGTGAAAGGTAAAAAAAATGATCGGAATAAACATCTTTAATATAGAAAATGTTGAATAAAGTACATGTATTATTACATTTGTATTATTATTATTATTATTATTATTATTATTACTAAAGCACTTACACTGGTGTGTCCAAGATTTTTCCTTGCGGGGGGCTTAAGGGGGCTTGGTGATTAGTGCGGGGGTAAAGGGTGGCTTTAAGCAGTGGCGTAGCCAGGCCTTTCTCCAAGGGTGGGCAAACCACCCAAGATTTCTCCAATGGGTTTTATCGAGCGACTTTACAGGGGTTCCAAGGGGCCGACTCGGCCAAGTTTTTCACGAAAAACCGCCAAATATTGTGCTTTATGAAGTATTCAACCTAATTGTTAACGATTTTCAGCTCTAATTGTCTTAATTTTGTGGGGAAAAGGCAGTTCCTGCCCCCTTTATTTTTCTCCCAGGTCGTCAAAATGTCTCCAAAAAATTTCCGAGGTGGGCAAATTGCCCACCTTGCCCACCCCTGGCTACGGCACTGGCTTTAGGTGTCAAAACTTGTCAAAATTAGGCTGATTTTACATGATTTTTGCAACTCTGCGGGGAGCCACCCTTGGACACGTAACTGACTTATATAGCTCTCTACGTTAACACAGCGCTCAAACATATAACAAGAATACAAATAAATACGTGAAATGAAACAATAAAAAGCACAAGGAGAAAAAACAACTCCGAAAACAAATGTGTCTTCAGATGACGTTTGAAAACAGGCACAGACTCACTCTCTCTGATGAACAGAGGCAGTTTATTCCAAAGCATAGGGGCGAAAACAGCAAAAGAGCAGTCGCCAGCACTTTTATACGATCGAATGGTGGCGAGGCAAGTTGCATCAGACGAAGAGCGTAGTCTGCGCCTGCTTCCAATATCATCGGGGTTGTTGAGGAGCGAAAGAAGATCGATCTTGTAAGTACACAGGAGCGATTCTGGAGATACACTTGTAAACCTGTAACAAAACTTTGAAGTTGATTCTTTCCTTGATAGAAAGCCACTGTCAAGTCATCAAGTCGTCAGAGCACCTGTCACAACCACATGCAAAGACTAGCCTGGCAGCTCTGTTTTGAATACGCTGCAAACGATTGAGATCCCTTTCACGCGCGCCAAACAATAGGGAATTGGCGTAGTCGATGCGGGACAGAACTAGCGCTCTGACGGCATGGTGACAAGCATCCTTCGTTAAAAACCTTCGAATCCTCTATAAGTTACGTTTGTGATAGTTCAATGTTCTGCAAAGATTATTTATATGCCAAGACATGTTTAAACAATGTCAAACATAACACCTAAGTTTTTTACATTGGCAGATGTCTTATGATAAAAATCATTCAAATTCAATGTAATATCAGGAAGTTTGTTCTGTTAGTAGTGTAAATATGTATAAATAAATGAATGGCGTGCTGGTTTCTTTTTAAAGATTTTTTTACAGCCATTCTTCTGAAAACACTTTTTACATCCTCGTGTTTTGTTTTTCTATTATATTTTTTTGGGTGCATGAGTGGGAATAGAAGCTAGTCGTATAACACACGGTAGACTAATGTGCACATATTATATAAATTCAACGTTAACCGTATTTGAATTGAATGTTCCTGAACTTACTTTATGATTTCACACTTAAACAACCGAAAACAGTTACTGTTTTAACACTATAAACACTATATAAA
>JXSR01S073000.1:77896-89861 GCA_000969725.1 Ophiothrix spiculata
GGAAGGGGTAAGTCGATTTGAATTTGTTTTCCCCCAAGTGAAGGGTATGGTAAAGTTAGACAAATACATGGAGGGGCGATAAATAATTACTCCGCGTTTTTGCGCTAACGCGCAAAAACCAAATGTTAGGTCCATATGGTCCCCTTGACCATTTAAGTGTTAAGTCAATATTATCCGATTGGCTGTGGATGGATGCAGAAAAAGCGGCCACACAAGAATAATGTTTGACATACTAGGGTAAAGTTTTATAGTATAATTTTGGTCATATAAAAATTATTATACAAATTCAATGTCATACGCCAAGGCCAATTTTAAGTAATTGATAGACTTGTATATATGATGAAAATAAATAACATGATAATAGAACGTAATTTACAGTTTTAGAACACCTACTGTTTTCACTAAAATGACCATAAAAGGATGAACTTACAGATCCCAAAACCTGTAGGTCATCATCCGTTAGCCCCCCCCCCCCCACCACCCCTTGGTAAGACAAGGGTTAATCCTCGATTTGTTTGGAACCAGATCACCCATGTTGGGCTCATTATGCTAGAAATGACGTCAGCACTTTCGCAGCGTATTGTCTGGGTTGTACAGTAAGTATAGGTTTAACACCTGTCACTTGAGTTTAGAGGGAGATTACTTTTACATCCCCGGGTGGTAAACGAATGATGACCTAAACAAATTCATATAACAAAGATGATTAATATAACCCTCGGCTTTGTGTTATAGTCCACCATTTGTGGTCATTATAGCAAACTAAAAGGTCAGATTTCTCGAATCTAACATAATCTATTTTGACGGAATCGTCTTAAAAAGGACCATTTCCCTTTTGGACATGTTGAAGTTATCAACATGAAAAAGTACATATCAAAGACAATCCGAGGATATTGCGTTATTTTTTAACAGAAAATCATTATCATTGTTAAAATTGATCATCTTAGAAATGTTGTCATTTAATGTGTTGAAAAGATCCACAAAGAGTAGTACACAGTAACCTGGAATCCCGTTTGAACAAGCATGTTTGATATAATTTGATAACGTTTAAATGTACTAAAATACTACATTTTGCTGAATTTATCGAATAATACTGAAATACAGAATTACTATAACTTGCTGTCTTCACGTTGTAATTCCTGTGCATCAAATGTTTATCTTCATTAAAGCAGTAAAGCAAAATGTAAATGTAATGTAAAATGTCATCCTATGCATGAAGAGCGAGAGAGAAAGAAAAAGAGTATATATATGTGAGACGTCAACAGTTTTCAACATACGATCGGATTCTCGTCATGTTACTTCTCCTGATATTTGTAGATTGCATAATAAAAACGAACTTGATAATAAATACTGTATCACGATTCAAATTTTGGAAAGAGCATTTTCTACTAAAATTTCATTTGATATGATTTTATCTTTGCTTTTATTTTCTATGCTGGTAACAGTAAAATGTTAAAGCTACAAAATAAAGAAGGTTCAGTATGTGGTTACACAAACATATTGAATGAACAACTGACTTATAGATCGAACCATAAATTAAACAAAAAGGCCGATTTAGTGTTCTGAAAAACAATCTCGAATCAATAGCATGCCATCTAAACATTTGATACTAGTTTCCATTGAATCTGTTTGATAACATTGTAGGCTAAGAAAATTAATGAAAATTATGGCCATTAGTCAAACAAATTGCAAAAGCAATGGTATTTTCAGGATAATATCAGACAAACATATACAACAACTAGTTAAAAATCTAGGAAAATCTAGTTGGTGGAACAGTGATTAATTTGCATTAAACATAATGGCTGCCAAAACAGGGGTTAAAATTTCAAAATGGGTTAAATCGTGTTAAAAACCATTCTATTGTGTTCCACTAATCACAAAGAATCAGAAAAAGTATACTTTTACCCATCTCCGATGTATGGTTATTGAGTTATATCCAAAAACATGAAAGATCATATCAGGGGTCACGTGATATGTCCTATGGGAGACCAAAATTTTAAAATCGTCCGATTTTTCTCTTGCAAATCTATCTACATGAAGTAGTAATTAGTAATGGCTCAGATGTACTATTGCTATGGTTACATATCAAAGTAAACTTGGGGTTTTAGGTTCCTATATGTAATGGTAAATATAAACTTTGTTTTGCCTGATACCATAGCAACCACTGATCTAAAGAACTTTAAACTATTACTTCATGTAGACACTTTTGCGAAAGGAACATTCTGAGACCATTTTGAAGAAAATCGGACAATGTTGAATTTTGTGTCTCTTATAGGACCTGTTGCGTGACCCTTGATATGACCTTTCACATAATTGGATATAACTCATTAACTATACATCGGAGATGGGTAAAAGTATACTTTTTCTGATTATTTGTGATTAGTGAAACACAATAGAATGGTTTTTAACACGATTTAACCAATTTTGAAATTTTAACCCCTGTTTTGGCAGCCATTTTGTTTTATGCAAATTAATCACTGTTCCACCAACTAGATTTTTCTAGATTTTTGACTAGTTGTTGTATATGTTTGTCTAATATTATCCTGTAAATATCATTACTTTTGCAATTTGTTTGACTTTTTTTTAATTTTTACTAGCCTATGGGTATTGTACAGAAAATAGCTCATTTAATGAGGGTTAGATCAAAGTCTTATGTTGAACAAAATTGAGCATTATATATACAGTTTTTGAGATTTGTTCTGAAAGCATCCTCCAAATATAATCTTACCATCAACAAATGCGTTTGGTGACACGAATAAAAATCTTCTCTAAAGTCTTAGAGGAAAGATATATTTTGCAAATTTCTTTGCGGATGGATGTGACGTGATTTCAAATGCTTGGATTGACGATTTTTGTTTAAAATGGTATGTTTTATTATAATACAATGAAAATGCATACAAACTACAAAAATGGAGAAGTGTCGAGTACAATAAAAAGAAATTACAAAACATGAATCTGGATCATCAAATTTTTAACCTGTACAATGAACACTTCAGTAACGGGGATTTCTATATGGTACTTGTTTTAAACCCATTTTTACAAAACCTCTTGTTATACAAAATAATTCTACATAAAATGTGTTGACACATTTGAAGACAATGCTGAGACATATTTATGTACAATGACATTGAACTTGTGCTTATAATGAAATAATGAAATTGCTTTTTTTAGATCTTACAACAATAAGTGAATCAATCAAGGCGTTTATTCCAATGGCTGTTTCCGGTCATATAACATATAATATTAGAGAAAACGTAATACAATTATATTCTATCTGTCGCTTAGCAAGTTTCCACTATTGTCTTAATGTTTTCTTTTTATTCTCTTGTTTTGTTTTTATTATATTGTGAATTAAGGCGAAAAGGCACGTGAAGATGTGCATGTATAATGCAAGGACTTTCAAACTGAGCGGAATTAAAACTGTAAGACTAATGATTTAAACTAAAGCTGAATTTTGCGAATTTCTTTTGCGCGATACGCGCGCATTAAGAAAAACCATCACATTATTTTCAGTGGACCGTGTCGCTCGCCCCCTCTGACCGAAGAAGGCAGGTACGCCACTGCCCCCCCCCTTATGTTGAAAACCCTCATATGCCTAAGAATTTCTTATCCACCTTGGCCTCATTCTCTCTAAACATGCTGAATATGCATAATAGATTTTTCAAGGATCAGAATGAAAATGTGTTTAACATAATAAATTTATTGGGAATGGGAGAAAAGATCTGTAAATAGGACTGTTTTGTAGGATTGTAAAACCTTATAGGAGTCATTTTGTTACTCACACTCTTATGCTTTCTTCTTCTTGTCTGAGGGTTTGGTACGCAAGAGATCTGTTCCAGTCCTACTTCCATATACAGTTAAACGCAACCATCACATTTCACATGGTTTATGACAAAAATGTAAGATATATTTTGGTACCAAAAAAGAAAACAAGACATCTGACCAAGTTTTTTAAAGTTTAACCTAACTTAATATCACTTTAACTATTTCTTTATTCATTAATCCTCGGAGGAATGGGTGGTTACCACCCCCCCCCCCCACGGATGATTGCCGATTGCGCAAAATTAAGCGACCCTGAGCATTAAGGTAATTGTTTTTACATCCTTTGCAGTCATTTTGATGAAAAAATCGGGGGTACCACCTAAGGTAGGTTTATGGTAGCCCGTGGGTAGGGTGGTGGTTGCCACCTCGAAAAAAATTAAATAGCCATTCTGAAAATATCTGCATGATATGGACTTCAAACTTACAAGACATATTAGAATTGTTAATTCCTTCATTTAGTAGCAAAAACCCCAATGAAAATCGGACATTTACAACTTTTATTTCGATATTATGACAAAGTGGCCATTTTTGCCCCGAAGTCAATTTATTCGGAACAGAAATACTTTGTGACGTCATAATTACGTAACGCTCGACCGATTTTCATGATCTTGGTCTCATTGGAAAGAGGAGACCCTACCCTATACTATAGTACCAAACAATATGACTTTGGGGTCCCAATTTCAAAATCATAGGGGGTGGTCAGGGGCGTCGCTACGTATTTGAAAGTGGGGCGGCCAAGTTGGTGTTGAATGTACGCCGGGGTGTCTGAGGGGGGATGTCAGGGGCGTTCCCACTGGCCTTTGTCATGGCGGAGGGGGGGGGGGTAAAGGTGTTTATTGCTGACAACTAAAATAGAATAATCAATACTTTATCATACAACATATGCAAAGGGGTGTCTGAGGGGATGTGCCCCATGAGGAGTTACACAATTGTGAAATTTCAAAGCACAAATTATTCGATTTGTTGCATAGATTTTGATACTTCATGTTTCAAGTTAACACATTTTCCGTCAAAATCGGGGGAAGGCGCTCCAGAGACTCGCATTGAACAGTGGACAAAACATACGAAGTGGTATTTGAGGGGGATGTACCCCCTGAGAAGTTAGAAAATTTTGAAATTTCAAAACGCAAATCACTCGATTTTGTGCATATATTTTGATGCTTCACTTTTCCTTCAAAATCTGGGTAATGCACTCAATACAAGAGACTCGCATAGAACAGTTGACAAAAGGGTGTCTGAGGGGGGTGTGCCCTTTCAGTAGTTTAATAGAAAAATGTTTGAAATTTTAGGAAACACATTCACACGATTTTGTGCATATATTTTGCTACTCGGGGCCTTAAGTTAGCATTTTCCCATTAAAATCTACAAAAAGAACTTGAGACACAAATCTGTAGGGGTGTTTAAGGGGGATGTGCTCCCTGAGAAGTTATATTTTTTTGGAATTTTGAAACACTATTCACGCGATTTAGTACATTGGTATCTGTTATACTTCAAGTTAGCATTTTCATTCGGTGTTTCTGTAACCTGACCACTTGTTTTGACCACTTCTTCTGATCACTCGTTATATACGTCCGCGTATAGTTTGGCGTATAAAATATGTTACTAACACCAAAACATGTGGTTTGAAAGTTCAGCTTTAAGACACTTTATACAATTTAAGGTTTTATTTACTAATTTACATTTTAAGATTAAACATGTGGTTTCAAACATATAAAGTATAAAAGTAAGTTAAAAATTTCTTTTTGTCTTTATGATTTTCAAGACCGTTTAATTAATTTCTGAGCACAAAAAAAAGTACATAAATGTGACGACTACAAGAACATTTAATAATGTTTTAACATTTCATTGGACGACTTCACATGTCAATTTCATTCATACACAATTAGAAATATCATACGCCAAACTATACACCTGGCGTATATATTTTGACGTTATCGTTGTACACCCCTGTGATTATGTGATTAAGACTGTCAATTTTTTACGCCAAACTATTATACGCCGCTGTATATAACAAGTGGTTCAAATACGTGGTGAACTCTCAATCCATTGTATATGTTTTAATGTTACTATAAACGTACACACCATGTGAATTAAAATTGTACACGTCAAACTATACGCGGGTGTATATAACAAGTGGTCAGAACAAGTGGTTACGGAAAAACCGATTTTAATACCCATCAAAATATGGGCGAGGCACTCCAGAGACTCGTATTCAAGACAATTTTTGAATATTGAAACATTATTCACTCGATTTGGTACACAGGTTTTGATTCAATTTAAAAAATCTTTGTTCAGTATTATCAATTCTCTGGCTACCACGGTCGCCCCTATAGCGACCCCCATGGGGGTGGTAACCACCCCTGCTCAGGAAAACGTGTTACAAAAAAGGCTTAGGAAGACGAGGGTTAAAGAGCATTCGTTTTACGTTCTTTAAAATGAATGCATGTCGCATCATATATTAATTGCCTCATTTATTAACAATCAAAACATGGTGGGCACAGGCTGCTTTGTAAACACTTATGCATAAAGAAGATCCGCCATTCCCGATTCGACTGTAACATCTAGATTATACAAACACATTTCTTGTATCGTAACAGTCAGTTGAACTACTCATATTTTCTTAGTTTCACTTGCTGTTCTTGTTACTAAAGACCATTATTTTGTTCAACATTGTAACTATGTCATTCGGTTTTTTTAAACATTAACTATTGTTTTATTTACAATCTACTAAATCTTCAATTAACTTCTTCTTTTTCTTCCTGCATATGTTTAAGTAATTATATAATATTGAATGGTTTTGAGGGTAATACAAGTAAATATTGTACGAGCTATTTTTTTTTAGCGAGTACAATATTTTCTTGTATCACCCGAAAATAAGGCATTCAATATTATTATTATTATTCATATCTGGCTTTTGAAAATAATAATTGGCACAAAAGTATTTCCCTACCTTATATTGGTCACTGCACCCTATTGGTTCAATTGCATCTTCTTTAACTTGAACATTTCAAACTCGAATATTTAAAATTCAAATTATTGGTTCAATTGCATCTTCATAAACATGAACATTTCAAACTCGAATATTCAAAACTCAAATTATTGAAAATCCGATATTTGAATCTCGAAATTGCAACTCGAAAATTTGAAACTCGGATATTTAAAACTCGGATATTTGAAACTCGAAAATTTGAAACTCGAAAATTTGAAACTCAACATTTTGGAACTCAAATATTTGAAACTCTAATTTGCAACTCGAAATTTTGAAACTCTGTTATTTGAAACTCGAAAATATGCAACTCGAAAATTTAAAGCTCAACTACTTGAAACTCGAAAATTTGAAACTCAAATATTTGAAACTCGAATATTTGAAACTCGAAAAATTGACTTTCAGAAAATTTGAAAATTCTCATTTGAAAAATCGATCAACTCAAAGCAGCTTAAAAATTAATGTTCTTTGAAATGTGCCCAGATGTGTACAATATTTTTTATAGAATATTGACTGCATCCTGGTACTTTCATGAAAATGTCCCGGATGTGTACAATATTTCTTAGAATATTGTATACATCCCGGTACTTCTGTAAAATACACAGTTTTATAGTATTGTACAAAAGCCTGATATAAATAATAATCTTGTATCTAGAATTTGTGTATATAAATACATTTCTTATATCGCACATAATCCGTAAAATGTATAATATTGTCAGACAACAAATGCTAGGACACTGAACAGAGAGTGGCATTTCAATTTTGACACTCAGCCTGAGTTGCTTTTAACAAAAATGTTCCCTAGTTTATGACAGGGATCATCAAGGTTAGGCTTTAAACAAATAAAATGGCAGTTTGAGATGCCAGGGCATGTCGAGTCTTGTTACGATTAGGCTCTAGACCCTGTCCACGTGACAGCATGGAGGTAAAGCATGGACTGGCGATGCTTTGTGTGAAAATAATCATGATCGTGATTAACTTCATATTCCCAAAGAATCTAATATGATCACATCGCTTTTAATTACATTCGCATATTTAATTTGAAAAGAAAATGATGGAGTATGACGTAAACGCAGAGTTCAGTATGTTTTTATTTTAACTGTGTGAAATTGATTTAAATACATCCCCAAGATATTTTCTGAAAGTATGAGAGTAATGTACATATGAGTTACACAAGGGAAGGTTATAAATAAATTAAAGAATTTACAGTGATTCAATTTTGACAATATTAGCCAGCGTTAGTCTTCTGATTTAAAACAAAACATTCTTTGAAACATAACCTCTCTTGCTATTAAATCGTGTTAATAGAACTTTGAGTCAAAGTTGATAGAACTTTGAGTCAAAATTTTTAATCATAACATAAGTATATATATTACAGGTGATTGATTATTCGCATGTTTTCATAAATGAGCAGCTCCGACTGAAAAATGGACCAGAGGTCGCCTTTCAAAAGCATATTCCGATGTGATTTACTCACCTTTAGGCAAAAAGTAAATTCAGCTCTTTTAAAGGAGCTAGGCCACTTTTTTTAAACACACGTCTTGTACTTACATACGTATATTTATACGCAGCGGTGGAAATACCCACATGATAGTCAACCCAGGGTTAGGCAACCCCGGGTTGCCTAACCCTGGGTTGTCTTCCACTTCGTGCTTAGACTCTATACGTAGAACATACTACATTATAATACTATTTAACATGCCTAGGCTTAAAATATATCAATTGACTATGATTACCCTGGGTTGACAAATGAACTTCATTAGCAACTTCAAGCTACTAATTACGGAAGTGAAGATCACCAGGGTGAACAGCAGCACTCGTTTGATATTTGGCAGGGGATGTAGGTCATAAATACAATAGCGGACAGTCAGCTGTTTAGATTTATGTGAATTTGGAGCAAGATAATACGACACTAGCTGAGTGTGATTTGTTGTCAATGTCATCATTTCCATGCCCAGGCCTGTCCATGCGTCTGTGTCGTTGGTAGGTTTATTGTTGCAATGAACGTTATTCAGAGAAGTGATTCATTTAATATGATATTGACTGTATGGGAAATCAGAAATCCTCTCAACTATGATCACCCTAGGTTGGCAATGAAATTAAATAACAACTTCAATTATTGTCAATTACGTAAATGAAGATCACTTAGGGTGAACTCGATATTATTTTATAACCTGTTATAAAAATATTATGCTATTTGACAAATGAACTTCACTAATAACTTCGAGTTGTTAATTCAACTGACTATGATTACCCTGGGTTGACAAATGAAGTTCATTAACAGCCTCAGGTTGTAAATTATGCAAGTAAAGATATCCCATGGTGAACATTATACAACCTGCTATAAAATAACTGAGTACATTATTGATTTACCTGTTTTGCACTACTAGTAATAGTATGTTCTACGTATAGGAACCTAAATGGAAAACAACCCAGGGTTAGGCAACCCGGGGTTGCCTAACCCTGGGTTGATAACCCTGGGTTGACTATCATGTGGGTATTTCCACTGCTGCAATATACATACATATAGCACTTATAATGCGCCTTATCAAAAATATTCAAAGCGCATGACAATATAACTAAAAACTAAGAACAAATACATTATTAAACTACAGGTAATAACAAAAAGGCATCATCTAAACCAGAAAGTCAATCATGGGGAAACAAATGAGATTTAAGAAGAGACTTGAAACCAGTGAGCGTGGATGCTTCCCGGATATGCTGGGGGAGATTGTTCCATAAACGGGGACCGACAACTGAAAATGACTGGTCCCCAAAGCTGCGTTTTGTATGTGGTACATTTAGTCTTGTCTTATCACGTGAAGCAGTCGGTCAAAACTACAGACCACCACCCCGGTCGGAGATCCCTAAATCCTTTTGCAATCCCTGGATGACACAGCACGTCTCCGAAGTTTCTAGCATCATGACAACCAATAGATATTCGTGACCAAAATGGTATATTTTTTGACTTTCAACGACGAATGAATCATTTCGGAAATGTCACTTTAAAGTCCATACTACCATACTCTCGCACGTATTTTATAAATCCCCGCAAGAAGTGCGAATAATCACAGGCGCGGCACAAATACTACTTGGACATTGCAAAACACGCCTAAGGTTTCTTTCGTCTTTTTGGATGGTATCAGTAAAAAAATTGTAAAATTGGTTCAAAATCAGAATAAAACTGACATGAACCTTTTTCCTGTCATTAATCCACTAAAAATCAGTAAAATATTGTAGATATAAGTACTCTTGGTTGCGGGAGTAGTAAGTATAGTTACTGTAGTTGTCATTATTTCCCATACCTTCCTATGGGGTAACGTCACTGGCCGAGCCGTGTTAATTATTTACCCTACTCAGGAGGTTGTTTATTCACCCTACCCTGGTGGTATATCTGAGATACTTTGTCAAATGAAAAAAGCTCGGTTCATTTGTTGAAATTGAACAAATGACTTCAAATTTGGGCGGATACTTTTAATATGATGCGCCACGTGGATGTTTTTAGCTATTGTCAGTCACTGATAGAAGTAAAAAAAATTAAAACAAATCAATGTCTTAGTTTGTTCGTCATTTCTACACGCCCGTAAATTCCTTATGTGGACATTTTCTCCAGCCGTTTGACCCACAGCTGTGATCTTGGTGTTATATTAAAAAATTGTGAATTTGGTTCAAAATCAGAATATAATCCAGCAAAAAAAAAAGTAAACATATTGTAGATATAAGTACTCTTAGTGGATGCGGGAGTAAGTACAGTTACTGTAGTTATAATTATTTCCCATACCTTACTGGGGTAACGTCACTGGCTGAGCCGTGTTGTTTATTCACCCTACTCAGGTATCTGAGACACTTTGTCAAATGAAAAAAAAGCTTGGTTTATTAATCGAACAAATAACCTCAAATTTGGGCGGATATTTTTATATGATATGCAACGTGGATTTTTTTTGTTTGACCCTTTGGTAGAAGAAAAAATATTTAAAACAAATCAACTTCTTAGTTTGTTTTTATTTCTACACGCCCGTAAATTCCTTATGTTGACATTTCCTACAACTGTTTGACCCACAGATGTGATCTTGGTGTCATTTTACCTAGGGAAACAGACAGAGGTGGTTTTCAGAATATCCCACAATGCATTATTCTGATACACTTAGATATAATAGGCAATAATGGTTTTCTGGACAAGGGGCTATTAGGAATTTGAGAATTCCATTGAATAGTACTCATTCATATCTTTCAAGGGATTTGTTTCTTTTCTCAATAGCCCAGTGTTAAACTACATTGCTGACACCTAAAAAAAGTCAGAAACCTGTACAGAAGTATAGGAGTTGAATTGGATTTGCAGGTAAATTGTACAATGTTGCATTGCATCGTTGGATATTGTGAAAACCTCCTCTGGGAAACAGAGTACAATTCGAATGTGTTATGAAAACGAATTAAATAGGAACTTTAATTTTCTCGTTGGTATCCCTAGTATTATCGGAAGATTTCAACTTTTGTTAAGTTTGTAAGAAAACCCTTAAATATTTATAGTAATTCGTCCATTTATAAAAATCCAATATATCGAATATACCGTACTTTTCTATATAGACGCAGAGGTGCTATTAAACGAGAACAAATAAATTCTGGAAAAGCGTGATAGCGCCATCCTTTATTAAACTACTGTTTATTAAGGATACGTGAATAAACCTATGTTTTGCTTGATCTATTGAAACGCTTTGAATATCAAATCGTCTGGAACGGTCACGCAGACTTTAATTCGTAATATTGATTGGAAGTTCGATTTACCTTTGAATTCTACATAAAAGTATGTTTGTTGATTCGTTCAATCTTTTATTGGACTTCTATGGATAAAAGCTGATTTTTGTTTTCCTTTTTGTATATTTATTCCCTGTGCTTGGGTCTGGTGGTGGGAGAAAAATATAAAGCTTCTACACCAGACCCCTTCTCTTAATTCTTACTTTATTACAGAATGTAGCGTAAAAAAGGAACATAATTTTCATAGCAGAAAAATAGTTATAGACACCAGACTGCACTTGATTCCATCATAGGCCTGTAATACATAATTTCACTCTGCCAATCACAATTCTATTTAATGCTATATTAAAATTAAGGAATTAAAAAGAAGGAAAAAAAACCCAGCATTGTCATATAGGTCTGAGTAGG
>JXSR01S073002.1:0-12258 GCA_000969725.1 Ophiothrix spiculata
TGATGAGATGATTGTTCTTTTAAGAACGGTTGAAGACTCATATTTCTTTTTGTCATTAGTGCAGTTAAATATACAAAAGTATACATTTTGGAAAAGAAATTTCATAAGGATTCTAAATTCTATTGAAATATAATTTAGATAAATAAAAAAAATAGATAGCATCAGATACTCATTTGTGAGAAACTCACCATGCAAAAACGGCATTATTTTATCATTTGTTTTTTAACAAACCTTGAAAAAATATGAAAGTAAAAGAGGAAAAGGAAGTAAGGGTGGATATATGTTCAAACGTTTTGCCAAAAATATTAAAGGTGTAGGTTCCTTTTTTGACATGTGTATAATCTACTTTTAACTGATTGACATTGACCTAGTACCTCTGTAATGCCTTTTGGGTGGTTTCACCCTCATTTTGCATCTTGTTAACTCTTCAGAGGCAAAACTTTACACTTTTTACTATATCTCAAAAACTATTTGGAATTTTGAGGTGACATTTTGGATCCACAATCAGAAAAATATGGGCTTTCATTTGATATAAAAAAATACAATACTTCCGGTTGAGCCCTGGGGATGAGAATGTGATTGGAACCTACACCTTTAAGACGTTATCTAAAACAATATTTTTAACTGATACAATTCACTTTTTCCAAATAATTTATTAGCTTCGAAAATAGTGCTCCAAACTTTATATAGGCAAAATCCCATAAAAGGATTGCCAAGAGTTGTTATTACTTATTATATAAATATTTTTGACATTTTTGGTGAAAAGTATTTTTCCAGACTTGAACAAATGTCCTCCACTTTCTTCCTTTCTTCTCTCGTTTTATTTTTTGGATCAACAGAATTGTCCATATGATGGGTCCCATAGATGCCAATCACCATATCCCAAATAAGGTTATGATCTTTGCCCAATTATTTAGTTTTGATTCATAATATGATCAAATTACATTCTAACTTTCCTTTTTTGTTTGTGTTGTTGTATTTTTTAGGGGACTGGTGATATTTCAGGAGGTTGCCGATGTAACGTCAATCGTAAACGATGCCATCCAAACTGTGGAAATTGTCATTGATGAAATAGTGACAAGAAAAAACATACTAATTTTCTCATTAATTTGGACTATATTTGATCATTGAGGCCATAAAAATAATAGGTAATACCTTAAAGCAAACTAATCTTAAGCTCACAATGAACAACATTCATTGTATCAACTGTTCAGCATATAAGACCTGCTGATGTTGCAGTGAAGATAAAGTTTGAGCATGCGCACCACTTTTTTCATCGAGCCCCCACCTTGCCATTTTAACCCCACAACTCTATGTGAAATAACAATGTCTGAATATTCCAAAACTAGATATATCAAATGTGAGCATGCGAAAGAAATTTCTACATCTTTTAAACTTGTTCTATGAAAGTTTTTGTGTGAAAATGTGCACCTTCTGTTGTTTTCTTAAAATTTCTCAACAAATACATTTGAAGTATATATCTTTTTTACTAATTTGCTTTCATTTTGAATAAGTTCATTTTTTGCATATCTCTATGTTAAGTGCTAGTAATTAAAACTTTATATAAACTATACAATCACACAGTGGAAAAGCCAGAGTGTTAATATTAGGGGCACGAAAAGTTTTGGATGACCGACAAGCGACACGAAACATATGAGACCTACATTTTTCAACGTAGCCTTTCAAAACTTACGAGCATAAGAAAAAAAAATGACAAGTGCAGAGACAACTGTTTTTACATTTTATGTCACAATTTCTCTTGGTTATGAAGTCAAGTTTACGAGGATCTTTTGAAGCAAATTGCTTAAAATTTTACTCAAACGGATGTTGTTCAAAATAAAATGACAAATTTCTCTTCAACTTCAAATTTCAGACAGTGGTACAAATTTTCTGACAGGTGACCTCTTCTGATCGACAAATTAAATATTTGGGGTGTGACCGTGCCCCCTCTGGCTATGTACCAACATGGCGGTCACTTAAAACCTATGCCACTGCAATCATATATCCTTTTTATACTCTCCATGAAAAAACACATTGGGAGCTGTATTTGTTGAAAATTTCATATCTGATAACATATTTTCTATATGTTATCAGATATGCAATTTTCAACATATATACCTCCCAATGTGTTTTAAAATATGTTATCAGATATGCAATTTTCAACATATATAGCATTGAAATTGTACATACAAATTACATTCTTGCATTCACAAGATGAAATTACAAGTTCATGGTAAGAAAATTGTACACCCAATCAATTGAATTTGAAATATTGGTAAATCAACAACTACAGCTGATTTTGTTGCGTTTCTTTGTGTGAAAAAAAAAATTATAGCCAGGCTAATGATTTGCGTACATGGTGCATGTATTGCGTTATGCAAACCCTCTTTTGAACAAATCAAAAAAGTGAAATCTTTAAACAGAAAATTAATGTTTATACAAATTACATTTTTTTTGGAATTAATGAAATGTATGTACCCTAACCCCAGAGGAGGGTGGCTGCGCAATAAATTGCCTGTTTACCCAGACTGTTTACTCAGATTTGATTTGTATTCATCCGTGGTATCGCCCGTATATTTCAATGCGTAAATAACAAGAGAAGTAGTTCTTCAAAACATTAAGAATATCTTTTTAGTTTTCTGGGGTTGAAGTTCCAACCCCAACGGTTTTGGAATCAGCATATGTTTATACACTAATTAAGGGCATAAAATGAAATTTTTGAGCGTTAGTTAAAATTCAAGTTTTTTGAATGGGAGTTTCAAAATCTCATGACGTCATGTCCTCCCCTGCCTAACCCTAAACCATAACCCTAAATTAACCCTAACCCTAACCCTAAACCTTAACCCTAAAATTCTGGATGGGACCTAAAGTACACTTGGTCCGTATGTTGTATTATTTTTCTTCAATCCAAACTGCAATATTTCATTTTAAAGTACTATGTATAATAGAATGCATATGAAAATCATTATAACAAGGTATGTTATTAGCAGCATTGTAAAGTGATCATTAAATTGCATTATATTGATATGATATGTGAATAAAAAGTCCTATATTTGGATTAACGAGCCAAAGGTGATGATAATTATTGATATGTCGTGATTTTTGTTGGAATTATAGCATTATATTCAAACAAATTGTTTGAAAGCTCATCAGAGTTAAAATTTACCCTGATACAGTAACTAACAATTTGAATGAAAATGATTTTATCAGATGCCAAATTCATAAAAGCAGATGATATTAGGTTTGAATTGAAATGAACTTCCGTTTTAATATTCTTTCAAACAATTTGGGTGAAAATTATGCTAACAGAGGCCAAATTCATAAAAGCAAATTATTTTTGATTTAAAATGATTTTGGGACTGTTATATGGGATTTCAAATAACTTGAGTGAAAAAGTGTTATCACTATTAACTCATGAATATATCTTTTAACTTTTGCTAATTTCAAAATCAAGCATTAGAATTGGTAATGTGTTTTTGTAAATAGAGGAAAATGAGACAATAAAAATTGTTTGAATGAATTTGGATGTTAGCATGATTGTATCTGTCTCATGTAGAAACGAGGCAATCACGCTTTTTATGTCCGCAGAAAATGTTTCCCCATGCAACAAGCTGAGCAACAAGTAGGCTATTAGTACCATGAGGTAAAAGAATATATGTCAAGATGAGCATGTCATATCAGTGCTATCGTGTCTAGACTTGTCCATAGGTGACAGGTGTTTGGACCTGAGTCAGTGAAAACTGTAATAAATATTATTGAAACGAAGGCTTACAAATATTTCTTGTCAATGTTCCAGGAACCCAAAGTTGGTATTTCTTGTATTATAACAATATACTAAGGTATTGATAACCAGGTAGTTCAGGGTGTAGATAATATCATGACTATAGAAGGTTTTAAGCAGTGAGTACTACCCTTGTTGGCAAGTTCTTTCAGGGTATAGATAATGCATTGTATATCAAGGGCAGGTGTTCTTTTTTTAATGTAGATGATACAAGACTAAAAACCATTTGTGCCAAAGACTAAAACCAATTGTGCCAAAATTTAAAGTTGTTCATGTCAATGTTATAAATTTAAGGTTTAGTTAAAGATGTCACTATGCAGTTGTAACCAAAAATGATAGACAGTTTGATCCTGGTATAACAGCTCCATATTACAACCTGTATGCAGGTATTTTGATAACTGATGAATATATAAGCTTATATATTTGGCTCTGTTAGGATGGCTATACTCTAAACATAATTTAAGAAATGAGTTATTGAAAATGATTACTTGTAATAAAGTTTCTTTTGAAAGTCATCAAAGGCAATTGTACTATGGATGAATCCTGCGATGAATCTAGTGCAACATAAACATGATAAAGCACTGCTACTAGTACCAGGAAATGACTTGACAATGGAAGATTAAATACCGGGTTATGAAATAGATAAGAAATGACGTTTTATCAGATATGGATGGTAGATCTTTCAAAGTATCATGCGGTTCAGCTTTCAGTCAGTGATAGATGGCTACCACACCAAGAGAATGAACAGCCCAGAATCTATCTGTCTATACAACTAGTAGATTGGATTGTCAAAATTATATAATACTTCTATTCTGACCATCTGACAGATCAAGAAGTTATTTATGGTAACTTCTTGGAACAAATATATAACTGGTTGATTTGGATTTAGTCATCCCACATGAGGAGTAAGAATTTCAATGAACATGATGATAGAAATGCATTATCCATCCTTACTGGACTATCTATCCTTTAATGCAATCTGTTATACACCCTCAAATGAAATATCTATTTACCATACAGAAATGTGGCATGTTCCCTTGAAAAAAATGGGCTATCTTCAGATTCCACACCACTAATTGGTACTGCCCAGCTCTACTTTTAGACAGTGGGCCCCCGCCCATTGCATGACGCAACGGTTTCACTAAAGCATCTCAGAGTAGTGAAAATGTGGGTTGAGTGGGTTAATTTTGCTCTAGAATTTTTCCTCAGATGTCTCCTCTCAAATGTTGATGCAAAAATCTGGTAATTTGCCCTCTAAATTGAGTACGCAAAAATGATCTAGAAATCACCCAGAAAATGGGCTGTTCCTAACATAGTAAAAATTTGCTGTCATTTAGCGAAAAATCAAGCAACTCAACCCTATCTGAAATGCTTCTTAAATGATAGAAAATTTCATTGTTTTCTAGAAAATCAAAGGTTTTAGTGCATTGAAATACCATAAATGTGAAATTTTTGGCTAAATAACACACCATATTTGCATGTAAAACAATAGGGATATCCATTTGTGGCGTGCAACCTTTCAGATTCCACACCACTAATTGGTACTGCCCAGCTCTACTTTTAGAAAGTGGGCGCCGCCATTGCATGACACGCCGGTTTCACTAAAGCATCCCAGAGTAGTGAAAATGTGGGTTGAGTGGGTTAATTTTGCTCTAAAATTTTTCCTCAGATGTCTCCTCTCAAATGTTGATGCAAAAATCTCAGTTAATCTCAGACATGTGCAAAAATTTGGTAATTTGCCCTCTAAATTGAGTATGCAAAAATGATCTAGAAACTTCACCCAGAAAATGGGCTGTTCCTAACATAGTACAAATTTGCTGCCCTTTAGCGAAAAATCAAGCAACTCAACCCCATCTGAAATGCTTCTTAAATAATAGAAAATTTCATTGTTTTCTAGAAAATCAAAGGTTTTAGTGCATTGAAATACCATAAATGTGAAATTTTTGGCTTAATAACACAACATATTTGCATGTAAAACAAAAGGGATATCCATTTGAGGCGTGCAACCTATACCCTTGCCTTTATAGAAACATGTAATTTACTCCTAATAGAAATATGTTATTTACCCCTGATGGGGCTTTGTATATATATACTTTATAAAGTAGGTTACGTATGCTATATATCCTGGTAAAGTAGTTTATTTACCTTAAAAAGGTGGTTTCTCTTTCCCTGAAAAAGTGGGTTCTCTTCCCTTGAAAAAGTAGTTTATCTACTCCTAAAAAAATTAGATTATCTATATCCTTGACAAAGAGGTTTATCTACTCTTGACAAAGTGGTATATCTACCCAATAGATTTCTATGATTTATCCTTGACAAAGTGGTTTATCTTCCCTTGACAAAGTGGTTTATCTTCCCTTGACAAAGTGGTTTATCTACTCTTGAAAAAGTGGTTTATCTACTCTTGACATGCTTGAAAAAGTGGTTTATCTACTCTTGACATGCTTGACAAAGTGGTTTATCTACTCTTGACAAAGTGGTTTATCTACTCTTGACAAAATGGTTTATCTTCTCTTGACAAAGTGGTTTGTTTATCTACTCTTGACAAAGTGGTTTATCTACTCTTGACAAAGTGGTCTATCATCCCTTGACAAAGTGGTTTATCTACTCTTGACAAAATGGTTTATCTTCTCTTGACAAAGTGGTTTGTTTATCTACTCTTGACAAAGTGGTTTATCTACTCTTGACAAAGTGGTCTATCATCCCTTGACAAAGTGGTTTATCTACTCTTGATAAAGTGGTTTATCTACTCTTGACAAAGTGATTTATCGTCCCTTGACAAAGTGGTTTATCTCTTCCCTTGAAAAAGTGTTTTATCTACTCTTGACATGACAAAGTGGTGTATCTACTCTTGACAAAGTGGTGTATCTTCCTTTGACAAAGTGGTGTATCTTTCCTTGACAAAGTGGTGTTTCTACTCTTGACAAAGTGGTTTATCATCCCTTAACAAAGTGGTGTATCTACTCTTAACAAAGTGGTTTATCTACCCTTGACAAAGTGGTTTATCTACTCTTGACAAAGTGGTGTATCTTCCCTTGACAAAGTGGTTTATCTACTCTTGACAAAGTGGTGTATCTACTTTTGACAAAGTGGTTTATATACTCTTAACAAAGTTGTGTATCTACTCTTGATAAAGTAGTGTATCTACTCTTGACAAAGTGTTTTATCTACTCTTGACCAAGTGGTTTTTCTACCCTTTGACAAAGTGGTGTATCCCGGGCGTTAACCTATCCTTGACAAAGTGATTTATCTACCCTTGGCAAAGAGGTTTATCTACTTTTGACAAAGTGGTTTATCTTCCCTAACAAAGTGGTTTATCTTCCCTTGACAAAGTGGTTTATCTCCTTTTGACAAAGTGGTTTGCCTACCTTTGACAAAGTGGTGTATCTACTCTTGACAAAGTGGTATATCTACCCTTAAAAAAGTGGTATATCTACTCCTGACAAAACTGGTGCATCTACTCTTGACAAAACTGGTGTATCTACTCTTGACAAAATGGTGTATCTTCTCTTGACAAAGTGGGTTTTCTACCCTTGACAAAGCGGTTTTTCTACTCTTGATAAAGTAGTTTATCTACCCTTTGACAAAGTGGTTTATCTCCCTTTGACAAAGTGGTTTGCCTACCTTTGACAAAGTGGTGAATCTACTCTTGACAAAGTGGTATATCTTCCCTTAACAAAGTGGTATATCTACTCCTGACAAAACTGGTGTATCTACTCTTGACAAAACTGGTGTATCTACTCTTGACAAAATGGTGTATCTTCTCTTGACAAAGTGGTTTTTCTACCCTTGACAAAGCGGTTTTTCTACTCTTGATAAAGTGGTTTATCTACTCTTGACAAAGTAGTTTATCTCGCCTTTGACAAAGTGGTTTTCCCTGGGGGTTTACCTATCCTTGACAAAGTGGTTTATCTACTCTTGACAAAGTGATTTATCTACCCTTGACAAAGAGGTTTATATACTTTTGACAAAGTTGTTTATCTGCCCTTAACAAAGTGGTTTATCTTCCCTTGACAAAGTGGTTTATCTCCCTTTGACAAAGGTGGTTTATCACCCTTGACAAAGTGGTTTATCTACTGTTGACAAAGTGGTTTATCCGACCTTTGACAAAGTGACTTGTCTACCCTTGACAAAGTGCTTTGTGTGCTCTTGACAAAGTGTTTTATTTTCTCACTTTCGCCTCACTAGGCTGTGTTCATCCACTGCTGGACGTAGCACTCTTCATGACTTTTGCACTGTGTTCTATCCTGTGCCAATCTGGTCCATATATTTCCTGCATATGATGTGTGTCATCTCTCCACCTTCGTTTCTGTCTGCCTATATGGCTCATTCTCAGATAAAGCGTGCAACTTGTCCGTTTTGGTGTCGCTCATGTTCGTGTTACTAGTTTAGCGTTGTTAACATTAGCAACATGTGTGAAACTAAACATTTTAGCATGCCGGGAAAGTAGATAACGATTAATCTGAAAATGCAAAATCGTTACTTTTCCCCATGTCGCCAGCCATACTTTTTACGTTTTATGTGGCCCTGTTCCTAAAATATTCGGGCATTTCAAACGCAATGCATATTTTTTAATAGCCCGTAATAGGTATTAGTAATGACATATAAAGTTTAATTATATTAAGTATTTAATATGACATAATAGCTTTTTAAATCATGTCGCCAATATTGCAAACAGATACGAACCAGATTCTAAAATCGATAACAAAGTGTGAAAATCAATATGTTGATGGATGATTCTGCATTAGATTTATCAAGTAAATTTCAGTCTTGAATAACATATATGTTATATAGAATTATATATTTACAGTAATGATTTACAAGGATATTAATAACAAAAAAACCCTATGTGACTGTCACGTCGCAACAGATACGAACCGCACATTTTGTCGCCTTTTCGCAAAACGCGGTACACTATGAGCGAAATACTACACCACAGTGTAGTATGTGTAGAGCTCCTAATTTAGTGTAAAGATCAAGTTTGTAAGAAAACTAATTTTCTCAATAATGAATATTTAAAAAAAGATTCTAACAGATACGAACCAACAGATACGAACATTAGGTATAGGGAATACAATGGTTAAAAATCAAGTATTTTCAAAACATCTCCCATGCACTTTTTCTTCTTCAGAAGCCATAAGAGTTTATGATTTTGTATGTTTTTCATGAGTTGTTAGTAGTCGAAATTTCAACATTTCTCTAACCAAAGTTGCACGGTTTATCGGAGAATGAGCCATATGCCTCTCTTCCCCTTTTTAGGTTGCCACTCTGTCATACGCTTTGTTCGCCTATCATCATTTCTCCTCATAAGGTGTCCTGTCCATCTCCATTTTTTGATTTTGAGGATGATGTTTTTAACTTGTGTTTGCTTTCTGATTTCTGATTTTATCCCGGATTGTAATATTTAGCATTCTCCTTTCCATGGCTCTTTAGGTGACAATGAGTTTCTGTTCTAACTATTTTGTTAGCTTTTGTTGTTGTCCATGTTTCAGCTCCATATGTCATTGTTGGGATGAAGTGGTTTACGCTTGACAAAGTGGTTTCTTTTCCCTTGATAAAGAGGTTTATCTACTCTTAGCAAAGTGGTTTATCTGCTGTTGACAAAGTGATTTATCTTCCCTTGACAAAGTGGTATATCTATCCCTGACAAATTGGTTTATCCGACCCTTGACAAAGTGGTTTTTGCTACCATTGACAAAGTGGTTTATCTCCCCTTGACAAAGTGGTTTATCTACTCTTGACAATGTGGTTAATCTACTCTGAAAACGTGGTTTTTCTACTCTTGAAAAAGTGGTTTATTTTTCCTTGACAAAGTGGTTTATCTACTTTTGACAAAGTGGTTTATCTACCCTTGACAAAGTGTTTAATCTACCTTTGACAAAATGGTTTATCTACTCTTGACAAAGTGGTTTATCTACCCTTGACAAAGTGTTTAATCTACCTTTGACAAAGTGGTTTATCTACTCTTGACAAAGTGGTTAATCTTCCCTTGACAAAGTGTTTAATCTAACCTTGACAAAGTGATTTATCTACTTTTGACAAAGTGGTTTATACACACTTGACAAAGTGTTTTTTGTACTCTTGACAAAGTAGTTATCTACTGTTGACAAAGTGGTTTATCTGCAGTTGACAAAGTGGTTTATCTACACTCGACAAAGTGGTTTATCTACTCATCTACTCTTGACAAAGTGGTTTATCTACCCTTGACAAAGTGCTGTATCTACTCTTGACAAAGTGGTTCATCTAACCTTGACAAAGTGGTTTATCTACACTTGACAAACAAAATTTATCTACACTTGACAAAGTGGTTTAACTTCCTGTGACAAATTGGTTTATGTACCCTTGACAAAGTGGTTTATGTATTCTTTACAAAGTGGTATATTTACTCTTGACAAAGTGGTTTGTCTACCCTTGAGAAAGCGGTTTATCTACTGGTGACAAAGTGGTTTATTTTCCTTTGACAAAGTGGTATATCTATCCGTAACAAAGTTGTTAATCTGCCCTTTGACAAGGTTGTTTACTCTTGACAAAGTGGTTTATCTTCCTCAGTGACGAAGTGGTTTATCACTCTTGACAAAGCGGTTTATCTACTGTTGACAAATAGTGATGCATCATAACTAAAATATTCATAACAATTGTTCATTTGTGATAAAATGTGACAAAAATTGAGATGGCTCATGATCTAGATCTGTTAAGATAACATTTTTCTACATCTGTGCCAAATTTCATGCTTTTATCACAAAATGAACAATAGGTTAGCTATGATGCACCACTAAAAGTGGTTTATCTTTCCTTGACAAGGTGGTATATCTACCCTTGACAAAGTTACTACTACAAACCCTTGGTATTCTCTACAGGCTTGTTGGATAGACGCAGAACGGTACCGAATATTTAAGATGAAATATCTTGACCATACTTGGCCTCAATCTGAGTTCCGATTCTAATCATAGGAATGGCCTAATATATATCTTGATGGAAATATGTAATCCATCCTTGATCAAATATAGGTTATCCACTTAAATAACTTCACGCTATTAAAGTGGAGGCTTTTTTTTTCTTGAAAGGACTGTCGTAGAATCAGATATTGCTCAAGTATGGTGGCTGATATGATCATTTATTTTTCTAAGTTAAACATGTTCTGATCCTGAGCATGCTTGTCAAATATGCCCTCTCAGCATTCTATGTCAAACGGAAGCAATGACATAGAATGTCATTTCAAGGACCGGCGGAAAATTTGCCATTTTACTCCCTTTGAAAATGCTTCTGCTTCTGTTGATTTTAAAAAGTTTTGCTCATTTAAAAATGCCACGCAGCAAGTCACAAGTTACTTTATATAAGACGTCACTTCCGCCGTCTGTCTCTTGATTAAGCTAATTGTTTGTAACCTTTCGGCAAAACAACAACAAATAAAACAGGGTCGATAACGTTTATGTTTATCCGCTATAAGGGTTTTGTTTAGCACCTTGGTGATAGTACCGTCTGGCAGCCTTATGACCCGTGTACATCTTAGAATTTATTGACTAACTTATTGATTATGTTATAAACGGATCATGGAACCATAATGTATTCGGTGTTTGATAAAGTGAAAAGAAGAAAAAATTAAAAAGTGACCATTACAAACTTTGGAATTTTAATGAATTTAGCAAACAATGTATTTAAAGGATCCAATTTAACTTTTGATTATGTTTAATTTATGCATGAACTCATTACAAATGTGTCATTTCATCTTCAAAAAGACAGATTTTTTAACATTAGAGACACTTTAGATTATTAGAAACACTTCGACTGTTGAGCACACTGTGCACTTGAATCACAGCATTTCGGAAGTTTGGTGATTTCTGCTGAAGTTTCCAATCTAAAAGGATTTTATTCGTCTTCTAAGGATATGCAGTTGTTTCTTTATTCGAAGTAAATGGTAAGTTATTCATTTCACTGTTCTCTGTATTCGCCACCATAAATGTTACAGGTAGATGATCAGAAGAATGGAAAGTTGTTGAAAGAAACGGTTGTATTGATGTTTATCAGAATAAAATATGTTAGGACAAATGGTGTGACTCTGAATGAAATATGCAAAATTCAAAACAAAAATGTGGCAAAGATAAAACCGGGAAAAAGAAATAAAACCTGTTTAAAAAAATAAACTGAATGAAATAATCAGAAACATGGGAAGATGACATATGTTTATAAAAAATTAGTATGCCTTTTCATCCTGGAACAACCATTTTGTAGCTCTAGATAAAAAGAAAACTTAATTTAAGCGAATCACCAAACTAAATGGCAAGCAACTTTTTGTTAATTTTCATCAATAGATTTTTTAATACCCTGCTGAATGTTTCATTTCTATATCAAAATTGAAATCAATGACGGTTTGGTCGTTATACTAGTGATCTACTTTGATCAGTATTATATTCTTCTTCTTCTCCTCCTTCATCTTCTTCCTCCTTTTCTTCTTCTTCTTCTTCTTCTTCTTCTTCTTCTTC